>OY856373.1:13325000-13359157 GCA_963693495.1 Malacosoma neustria | reverse complement strand
GAGAAACTTGGCTCCAACGCCATGAGTATCGATTTGCCAATGTCAAAGTGCAGAGAATAAATGATAAGAGGGTTTATATAAATAAATATAATGCCATGATCAGTTAAAATTATCTTTAGTTATCTAACTCATATGTATAAAAATCAAAATATGATACTAATTCGCAGAGTGGTCTCGTACCCTTATTTTTGCCAAGACTGAGCTAGAACAATGGCCTAATAGCATACGAATTATAGCAGAAACTATGTTTTTAGATAGTGGGATCCAACGGTATGGTGGGACGCTTGCCATGATTTCTCCCAAAATTCAAGCATTTGAGATTTAGCTATAGCGTGCAGATCTAGAGGGAAACATTTGTCATATTTGGTTATTCCGGTGTTGATCGCTTCCTTGGCAAAACTGTCAGCCAGTTCATTAATAAAGACACCACAGTGGCCTGGTATCCATGCCAATACTACCCCAAGACTAGCAGACTGACAACAGTAAATAGCTTGTCTGATTTTTAAGGATATTAACAGGAGGTCTTCGAACGTAGTGGAAATTTAGAAAGGTCTTAAAGGCAATTTAGACAATCTGTGAAAATTAGAGTTTTACTGAAATTATGTGCCTCTGAAAAGAGAATTGCTTCAAGGATAGCAATAACTTCCCCAGTTTATATAGAAGTGAGGGAAGGGATTTTAAAATTCAGGTTAATTCTGTATTTAGGTAACCAGACGGCTGCACCAACTGGTCCGTTTTGTATGAGTTTAGAAGCATCCGTGAATAGAAGTACATAATCCGGCCAATTCTCTTGTACTAGTTTGCCGAATCTGGTTAGCACCAGGACAGTTTTAGTAATATTAGTTCAGTTCAGTTCTTAAGGTTATGGCTCCAATGCCTCTAGCATCGATTTTGCCAGTATCGGAGTTACAAAAGTGACAGGTTGTAATAAAATAAACTGTAATTTAAAACGCGGGAGTTTCGAAAGCTAACGTTATCTGGAATCCTGAGGACAACACAGTTTCTATTTGTTATAAATTGTATTAACATACTTATAAGTAAATACTATTTTTAATCAAAAACTTACATAAAACTAGAATAAATTTAGTATGGACAAGAGTTAACATGTAATTTACATTAATAGGGCGAGGGATATCTGTAGGAAGAATTTCATAAATGGGAGTAGAGATTTTTGGGCAATGGAAAAAAATGTGATCAATAGTACCCTCGTCAAGTCCACACTCGCATAAAGAATGGTCCCGTACCCTTATTTTAGCCAGAAAAACTGGAGAACCAACATGACCTAAACGTAAACGAATAATGGAGGAAGTGACATTTTTAGGCAGAAACTTATGGCGGCAAAACCAAGGTTTCGAGAAATTAATATCAGGTTCCAGGGAACCAAAATGTTTTACACCAATGATTCTAATCCTATGCCAAATATCATTCCATGACCTATACATATCCAACACCACAAGAGATCTTAAGTCCCTACTGAAACACTTGTTATATATTGTAAGACCCACCCTAGTTGCACTTCTGGCACACTGATCAGCCGTCTCATTTCCTTTTATTCCGCTATGACTAGGAATCCAGGCTAGAACAATTTCAGAGCCCGAGGTGTGACACTTTAGTAGAGCCTCCTTGATTTTTAGAGTAATTGGGAAGTTTTCTTTTGACCGAAAAGGAAGTTTATCTAGGTCTTGTAAACAACTAAGGGAATCCGAGAAAATGACAGCTTTACTGATGTGGTGGGATTCAATAAATAATACTGCCTCAAGAATTGCTATAGCTTCTCCTGTAAAGATTGAGCTTTGAGGGGGAAGTTTATAACTAAGAACAATACGATACTTAGGTATCCAAACTGCAGAGCCTACAGGAATATCCTTATTTAACTTGGAAGCATCTGTAAATATGGACAAGTAGTCTGGCCATCTTTCATATAAAATTTTATTGAAAGATGAGTTTGTGTCTATTGAGTACTTATCAAGGCCAAGGTTCAGATAAATTTTTGGTCTAAAAATTAAACTATCATAAGAAGATTCAAACAAAGGGTTGCAGAGAGTTTTGGAGATCTTATAAGGTAATGAAGCATATTTTTTAAAAGAATTTACTAATAGTGGAGGGAGTTTATGTTTCCAGTATGGTGAGGAGGTAGTAAGATCTGCAAGGGAATTTAAAGATTCTAAGAGAGGGTGACTGTAAGTGGCTATTACTTTACAGAAGGACCTATCTGCAAGGAACTGTCTGCGGAGATGAAGCGGTGATTCCAAACATTCCACCTGGAGCGCAGAGGTAGGAGATGACTTCATAGCCCCTGTTATTATTCTCAGGCATTTAGCCTGGATTCTATCTAACTTAGCTAGAGCAAGTTTATTACATGGTTCAAGCAGGAAGCAGCCATAGTCAAAGTGACTGCGCACAATAGCATTATACAATAGCCTTTGGTTATAGGGATGGGACCCCCACTTCACCCCAGACAGAGCCCGTAGGACATTAATGTTTTTCTCTGCTTTACCACATATATAATTTAAGTGATACACGCCAGATAATTTTGGATCTAATATTATACCTAAAAATTTAACACAATCTCTGAAGTGTATTGATTGATTATTAAGAGAAATGTTTAAGTTAGGGATGGACTTTTTCCTAGTGAAAGCTACAGCTGAACATTTTGGGATAGAAATGGAGAGGCCATGTTCAGACATCCAGATGTTCAAATAATGTAAAGCATGATTAAGACGGGAGCAAGAGTCAAGGAGGGAAGAAGAGGGGGCATATAATGCAATATCATCAGCATACTGTAAAATTCTGCAGAAGCAGTTAACTGATGTGTCCAAATCTGACGTATATATGTTGTATAGGAGGGGACTCAATACTGACCCCTGTGGGAGGCCCTTCCATATACGGCGGGGTGGGAGGGAGACACCAGGAGCACGGATTGTAATGGAGCGATCCATCAACAAATTACTGATGAAGTTTGTAATTCTCACAGGGATATCGAGTTGCAGCATTTTCTGTCTGAGTAGACCAAGGTCTACATTATCGTATGCAGCTGCGATGTCTAGGAATACACCAACCACATGCTCATTTTTAGAGAAAGCAACACGAATATCTGATATAAGGATGCTCAAACTATCCGTAGTACCCATTCCTTTGCGGAATCCAAATTGAGTTTTAGGCAACAGATTGCGGTTCTCTATCAGCCATTCAAGCCTGTTCTTAATGAGATATTCCATGATTTTACACAATACGGATGACAGAGCAATGGGTCTGTAAGAATCCGAATCAGAAGGGCTTTTGCCTGGTTTCAAAATAGGGATTATTACTTGCATTTTCCATGGGTCTGGAATTAAGTTATTAGCAAAGAACATATTAACTAAACTAAGGAAGAATGATTTGACAGGCTGTGAGGATTTTTTAATAAAAGAATATAGGATTCCATCTGCTCCAGGAGTTGAATCCTGAAGGTGGTCAAGAGCACAGAGTAGCTCCGCATAAGAAAAGGAGCAGTTCATTTTATCCGTATTTATTATGGACTCTGGTGGGATAGGACTAAAGAGCTGGGCTGTAGGAACAAAGGGAGGGGCTAATTTGGAGAAAAAATTTGGCAGCCAAAGAGATGTATCATTAGAAATAATATTGTTGTCAATCTGTGATTTTCTAAAGGATTTTATCTTTTTCCATATTAAGTGTACAGGAGATCTTGGTGAGAGGGACTCACAAAAGTTACGCCATCCTTTAGTTTTTTTATGGCGTAGGATCCTTTTGGCTTTAGCAGAAATTTTTTGATGGGCAAGATAATTTTCCATAGACAGATTTTTTGTGAATTCCTGTTCGGCCCGTTGTCTTTCCTTTACTATGGATGAACATTCGCAATCCCACCAGGCTGGCGAGGGGATTTTGCCAATTGATAAATTTTTTAGCGGGATGCAAGATTCCGCGGAGGTAGAGAGAATGGAACAAAAATCGTTGTACAAAGAAAGTGCATTATCGACAGAAATTTCAGGAAGTGAGTTTAGCTTAGTTTCAATCAAATCCGAGAACTGAGGCCAATCTGCATCTCTAATTCTGAATTTAAAAAGCGGATGGGGGGCAATAGGTGGGAGGGAAGAGTCAACAAATGTACATAAAATTGGTAGATGGTCACTCCCATAAGAATTGGGGAGGACTTCCCATGACATGGTACTAACAAGGGAGGGGGATGCTAGTGAGAGGTCAGGAATGCTGGGGTTTTGGGAGGGAGAAACTCTTCGAGTGGGTGAGCCATCATTTAAAATACATAAGTTTAATGAATCTAGGACATCAAGAAAGATATTAGAAATAGAGTCACAGGAATTACAGCCCCAAATGTAGTGATGAATATTAAAATCTCCTAATATGAGGAGGGGGGTAGGGAGTGATGACAAAATGTTAGATAGCTCAGAAATTAAATCATAGTTAGGGTAAGGTATATAAACAGAAACATAACAAATATTAAATGATCTGACAGCAACAATGTTAATGCCAGAGGAGTGAGTTGGAATGGGAAGGGAATTAAAAGTAAATTTTCTATTCACAAAGAGGGCACAGCCTGCCCATCCATCTTGTCTGTCATCCCTAATGCATGAATAACCAGGCAGCTTGTATAGGGAGCCAGGTTTAAGCCAAGTTTCAGATATAGCTAATATAGAAGGATTATACTTATTAATGAGGTATATTAATTCGTGTTTTTTATTCTTGATATTCCTAGTATTCCACTGTAGTACTTTTTGGATCATTATTGTTTTGAGAAGAAGAAAGAAGATTTGTTATTAAGCTTTTAATTAGTTGAAGAGCATTGTTCGGTATATTGATGTTTAACTTAGATAGTATATTAATTACAGATGTTATAAGAAATTCCCCAACATCATCTAAGTTTGGAAGGGGGGATGAGCATAAATTTGGGTTTAACGCACTACCATTAGGGAGGGTAAAACGTGGAGGCGAAGTAATTTTACTGTGTGCATATTTATCATAAGAGATGCCTGGTTCAGGCCTGGATTTTTGCTGAATGAACACAGTTTTTTTATATGAGGATCTAGGGTTAGCATCTAACATGGGGGAAGGAGTGATAGAAGAAGGACTAAAGTTAACAGTATTAAATCTTGGAGCAGATGTAGAAGCCGTTTCTGAATATAGTGAGCGCACTGGACGGAATTGTCTAGAAGCTTCTAGGTAGCCAATATTTTCCTCTGACATCATTAGTTTAATTGATTTCTGTCTGGAGAATTCGGGGCATTTGGGGTCTGTCGCTTGGTGGCGACCAGAGCAGAAAATGCAACTAACATTATCATCGGGAGTTTTACATGTTTGAGCATCGTGGGGTCCTGCACAACGGGAACAGCGTGGAGATGAACGACATTGATTACGCACATGTCCAAAACGACAGCAATTGTTACATTGAATTGTTGGAAGGTTGTATCTATCGACTGGTAATGACATATTGCAGCAGTATACATAGTCTGGTAGTATTTGTCCCAAAAAAGTTAACACTACAGTTCCTGTAGGCTCCCAGGTCGTTTTTCCATCAATTATTCGTTTCCTATTAAGCCGACGAGCTTTATGACTTTAACAGATCTAGAGCGACAATCAGTCATCTCTACCAAATCCTCTAAAGACCAGTCTAAAGGAATTTTTCTAACTACCCCCATCCTTGTAATATGAAATCTTGGAATCACGGCATTTAATTTGTTCCGAAGTAGAATAGGCGAGGAGAGAAAGTCATTGGCATCCGAATATGTTCTAAAATGTACTGAGATCTTATTTCTTCCTAAACTTTTTATATCCTGAATTCCCGAAACCTTGGCTTTATAAATAATTTGAGCTAATTTGAGAGCACTAGTAAGGGATGACGATATATCAGTTTCCGTACGAGCAACATGCACAAGGAAAGGACCACTGTCAAGCTCAGAGTACTTTAGCTCAGAGTTTGACTCGTATCCGGGTATTGTGAACGTGTGCTGCGAAGATGAATAAGGGGGTACTATTCTTTTTTCTGGTGGACCTGAAGAAGAATCTCTAATGCGTTTTAAATTTGTTTTATCTGAGAGATTTATACTTTCTGCCCTTTCCCCCATATTTATATTCCCATCTTTATCTGGCGGTACTTTTTCTCCAATCGAGATCGACATAATAATATAATAATATAACTAAACACAATATATTTACACGTAAATACGAACCACCACCAACACAAAAACAAACCCAAATTTGTCCTAGAATTGCAGAGTAACTAAAATATAAAATTAAATTTCGCGGATACGTGAAAGCCGTTAGAAGACACCTGTCACTCTTTTAGTTACAAATTTTTAAAATGCCGCTGTCAAATATGTCACTGTTTTTTTTGTCTTTTTTTAGCTTATGTCACTATTGTTAACTGTTATGACATATTTAGTGTTGTATCATGTTTATTTCGTTTTGAAATCGATTAATATATTTAGTTTAATAAAGTAAAAGTAAAGAGTACAGTCATTTTCAGTCAAGATTGTATTTGTGCTTGCTATAATAATGTCCAGATCAAGTTTTAATATACTATAAACGTATATTACTATAAACGTGAAATCACACTATCTTATATTAACTAACTTAAAATATTCTTACACGACCACTCAGCTTTCAAAACTCTTATGCGAATAACTTAACCTGTTATATATATATATATATATATATATATATATATATATATATATATATATATATATATATATATATATATATATATATATATATATATATATATATATATATATATACCTAGTCAGGTCATAAGTATTGTCACACAGTAAAAACTTTTCTTTTAGAATGCTGGCCACAAAAAAGTTTATTGAATTCGAATTTCGAATTGTTCATGAAAATAAAAATGTATACTTTTAGCAATTTTACTCATTTTTAAATATGGAGTGGACGCTTAAAGAAGACCGTGTTGCAGTTATTGCGTTGCATCATTGCGGTTACGCGCCAATTCAAATTTTTAACATACTGAAAAATTTGAATATAACCAAAAGATTCGTTTATCGTACCATCAAACGATACAATGAAGACTCTAGTGTAGATGACAGGTCAAGAAGTGGTCGCCCTCGGTCTGTTAGGACTCCAGCAGTGATAAAAGCTGTGAAGGCACGAATTCAAAGAAATCCCAAACGTAAGCAGAAACTGTTGGCCCTTCAGATGGGGTTAAGCAGAACCACGGTGAAAAAGGTGTTAAATGAAGACTTAGGGCTTCGGGCATATCGAAAAAAACAGGACATCGTTTGAATGCTCGTCTAATGGACCTGAGACTGAAGAGATGCCGCGCTTTGTTGAAGCGGTACGCGGGAAAAAAATATCGGGAAATTCTTTTTTCGGATGAAAAAATGTTTACCGTAGAAGAGAGCTACAACAAACAAAATGATAAGGTGTACGCACACAGTAGTGAAGAAGCGAGCAACCATATTCCGCGTGTCCAACGAGGTCATTTTCCATCCTCGCTCATGGTACGGTTGGGAGTTTCTTATTGGGGCTTAACAGAGGTACATTTTTGTGAGAAAGGTGTAAAAACGAATGCTGTTGTGTATCAAAATACAGTCCTGACGAACCTTGTGGAACCTGTTTCTCATACCATGTTCAATAACAGGCACTGGGTATTCCAACAAGATTCGGCGCCAGCTCATAGAGCGAAGAGCACACAAGACTGGGTGGCGGCGCGTGAAATCGACTTCATCCGGCACGAAGACTGGCCCTCCTCCAGTCCAGATTTGAATCCGTTAGATTACAAGATATGGCAACACTTGGAGGAAAAGGCGTGCTCAAAGCCTCATCCCAATTTGGAGTCACTCAAGACATCCTTGATTAAGGCAGCCGCCGATATATCAATAGATATGTGGTCCCGGCCGAAGAAAGAATAGGGCCACCCCAAATCATCCCAAGGGAGTCGTAAAAGCCGACTGATGGGTCACTCCCTCTGCCAGCTTGCATGCGGCGAGGGAAGGACACCTCTAGGTTTCCCTTTAGAGGTTGGGAGGTCGGACGGCAGTCGCTCCCGTAAAAACCAAAACAAGCCAAACAAAAATGGTACGGACACGGAAAGGTATTGTCACGGATAGGGCGTCGCCGCAAAACGACGCGCAGGAAATTCGCCCGACTCCTGTGACAAGTGGACTAGGGCTGCCGTGCCGTGGGCGAGCACGGCTAAAGACACTAGCCCCATCCAAAAGGAAACTCCGCTTCGCAACGTGGAATATTGGCACGCTAACCGGACGCGCGAGAGAGTTGGCCGATGTGCTCTCCAGGCGGAGGGTGGCCGTGGCGTTCCTGCAGGAGACTCGGTGGAAGGCCAGCAGATCCCGGTTCATTGGGAATGGCTACAAGCTGATCTACACAGGTGCACCTGGTGGGGAGAATGGGGTTGCCATAGTGCTCTCGGAGGAGTTCCAGAACGACATTTTGGAAGTGAAACGTCATAGCGACCGGCTTATGGTCGTTAGGGTGCTTATCGATGGGGTAGTTACCCACTTGATAAGTGCCTATGCGCCACAGGCCGGTTGTGACGACGCCGATAAAATAGCGTTTTGGAATCAACTCGGAGAAGTGCTCCGTGGAATCCCATTATCACAGGGGATCGTTTTGGGGGGTGATCTGAACGGTCATGTGGGTGATGAATGTGGGGAATTTGAGCGTGTTCACGGTGGATTTGGGTACGGTAGCCGCAACGCGGAAGGGGAGGACATCCTCAATACGTGTGCGGCTGCCGACCTTGCCATCGTGAACACGTATTTCAAAAGGAGACCCGAGCATCTCATCACCTACAAGAGCGGGAGGAATGCTACCCAAATCGACTTCCTACTCACTAGGAGACACCACATCAGCAAAGTGGCCAACTGCAAGGTCATACCCGGTGAGAGTCTCACTGCACAACACCGTCTTCTTGTCATGGACCTCTGCGTAAAGCCCAAAGGCAAATGTGTCGACCGCCTTCAACGCCGAATCAGGTGGTGGCTGCTTGATGAAGTCAAGTCCCAGGAGTTTGCCTCTGCCATCGGCGACAAGTGCGCTGGTGGTGAGGGCGAACCGGTTCAAGCTTACTGGGACAGGATTCAGGCGGCTATCCTTGGGTCGGCGAGAGAGGTGCTTGGCGTGTCTAAGGGCGGACGCAAGTGTGACAAGGAGACTTGGTGGTGGAACGACTCAGTCCAGAGGGAGACCAGGGCGAAAAAAGCCCTCTTTAAGAAGTGCCAAGCGTCCAGATCTCCTGAAGATCGCGACGCATACAAAGATGCCAAACGCGCCACCAAGAAAGCTGTAGCCAGAGCCAGACGAGACCACTTACAACCACTTTACGATAAGTTGGACTCGTCTGAGGGGCAGAAGCTCATATATAAGTTGGCGCGCTCTAGGGTCAAAGCGGCACAGGATATCTCCAAGTGCCGCTGTGTAAAAGACCTCGGGGGCAACTTGTTATGCGAGGACCTCGCGGTGAAGGAGAGATGGCGCTCATATTTCCACGAGCTGCTGAACAAGCAGCATAAAGAGGTGCAGCCGCCAGATCTTCCTCCGAACCAAGGACTAGTGCCACTGATAACGCCTGCAGAGGTCCAGAATTGTCTTCGCCGCATGAAGAATCGGAAAGCTGTTGGATCCGATGGAGTCCCCATCGAAGCCTGGAAGGCGATGGGCTCTCGTGGTGTGGGCACTTTAACCGACCTTTTTAACCGGACACTCCTCACCGGTACGGTCCCGAACCAATGGAGGCTGAGTATCATTACTCCAGTCTTCAAAGGCAAGGGATCGGTGCAGGAGTGCGGTAGCTACCGCGGTATAAAGGTCATGTCCCACACCATGAAGCTCTTCGAGAGGGTTATCGACTCTCGGATTCGACAGGAGTGCACTGTCTCGGAATGTCAATATGGGTTTCGCCCTGGTCACGGGACAATGGACCCTATTTTCGCCCTAAGGACTGTCGCGGAGAAATACAGGGCGAAGAATACGCCTCTGCATTGTCTGTTTCTTGACTTGCAGAAGGCCTTCGACTGTGTTCCTCGCGCGATAATCTGGTGTGCATTGCGGTCCAAAGGGATTCCAGAGGCCTATATTGGGATCATCCGAGACATGTACCGTGATTCCGATTCCGTAGTTCGGACCGCTGTTGGCGACACAAAACCTTTCCCTATCACCGTTGGTGTGCACCAAGGATCCGTCCTTAGTCCGTTTCTGTTTAGCGTGGTATTAGACGTATTGTCAGACAGCATCAAAAACTCACATGAGCAGCCCCCGTGGTTGCTCATGTATGCTGATGATATCGCGCTGGCAGATTCGGACAGGGGTAGGCTGGTGCGACGTGTGAAGGTGTGGAAGGAGTCGCTTGAGAACGGTGGTCTGAAGCTCAATGTGGCGAAGACCGAGTACTTGGCCTGTAACTCCACAGATCCCACACCCGTACGCATAGACGGCAACTCGGTCGAGCGCACGGACCATGTGAAATACCTGGGATCTGTGTTTCATGCGTCTGGTGACATCGATTGCGACGTCAAGGCACGCATTGCTGCCGCGTGGGCCAAATGGCGTGAGGTAACTGGTGTCATTTGTGACCCCAAGATGCCGGTAAAGTTGAAGGGACAGGTCTATAAGACCATCATTAGGCCTGTCCTTTTATACGGCTGTGAAGCGTGGCCGGTGTTAGAGCGACACAAGCAAGAACTGCGTGTCACGGAGATGAATATGCTGCGGTGGATGTGTGGAGTGACGCGGAAGGACCGCGTTAGGAACTCCCGCATTCGCGGTAGTCTTCACGTCCGTGACATTGCAGATAAATTGCAGGAGTGTCGGCTCCGTTGGTATGGCCATGTTTTACGGCAACCGGGTGCTTACGTGGGAAACAAATGTCTGGCCATGCCGCCTCCGCCGGGCCCCGGCAGGAGGGGTAGACCCAAAAAGTGCTGGCTTGACGTCGTAAGGGGTGATATGCGTGCCAATGGGCTCACTACCAGGGATGCTGAAGATCGCGCGAAGTGGAGTAGAAAAAGTCGGAAAGCGGACCCCGGGCACCGAAACGAAAGTTTGGGTGGCAACCGGGACTAACGCTAGGATGATGATGATGATGATGACTCATAATAATGATTATCTGTAATTTAATTTTTGGTCTTATCATCAATACTTAAATTTAATCGATTTGCAATTCCATTTATTTATACTATGCTCTTCCCTTCGTTGGAAAGAAAAAGTAAAATATATAACCAACGTGTTAGAGAGGTTATGTTCCAAATGAAAATAATATTTATATTTTTGATAAATTAAAATGGGAAAAGTAAGACAACCTAAACGAATTAAAAAAAGTGTAGCTGCAGATAATAACGATGATGAAGAGCAGATACCAGCTGACAGTAAAGAAAATGCCATTCAAACAATCATCGACCAGCTTCAGGTTTTGTGAACTTTATTTATGTATTTCGCGATACAAAATTGATTGTAAAATGTAAAGTAACTATGTCGCTTTTGTATGTTTAGTATGTGATATATGGGATCTATTAGAACAACTTTTTTGATTAAATTTACAATTGTTTCTTTTCACTATAGGCGGCCAATGTGGAAGAGAAATATTGTGGTTTACAAACTCTAGCATTGTTAATAGAAACTCCAGAGAATATAGAACAAGTTATTGAGCGTGGATTGGTAAAAGTAATAGCGCCATTGCTGCTAGACCCTGCCAGTTCTGTGAGGAATGCTGCTGCAGGAACTCTGAGAAATTTATCTACTGTGAAATTTGAAGTATGTGAAGCTTTAATGGAACAGGATGTTATGACACCATTGACGTGTTATTTCCACGAGGTAAATGGTTTTTCTTAATTTGTCCTTTTCTTCTGCAAGGTTGGATTAATTCAAATTCAGAATTTCTATAATATTTTCTGAAGAATTAGGTTTTGTGACTTTCTTCCTGTCAATGATTATTCACTGATAAATTTTTGACTAAAATTATATATCTGAAAAAACTATTTATCTTTTAACTTTTTTAAAAATGTGTCATTTCTACCAATTACTAAGAAATATTGATTTTAAGAGTAAAATATATAATACTTTGGAACTGCAAATAAAATAGATTGTGCTATTAACAGTAAATGTATGATTTCTAGCATGCGGAGAAATGGACACCAGATTCTAACTCTAAGACTAGAGATGAGGATAGTGATACTTTGATACAATGTATAAATTTATTGTTAAATCTATGTGAAAGTTCAGGTAAATCTTTTATGTAGTCTTATTAACTTTTCTCTTAAACACTCAGTTTACTATTGTTTCAATTTGATGAATTTTGATGTTTTCAAGAAAATTAAAAAATTCAAGCATTTTTGTAATAATTTTAATTAAATTAAAAAAAATTACATTAATATAATCGGTACTCAATAAAGCAGACAAATTAAAACACTTATTTTGAAGCACCTGAGGCAACACAGATTTTTTCTTGAGTGCTTATAAAACTAATATTACATAGGATTGTGACACAAAAACTTTAAATTTTTATGTTATCCTTAATTCATTTTGGAATATGTCTGGGCTAGCTTCTAAGCTCATATTGGGATATTTCTGTATTATCCGATTTTCTCAGTATTAGCTATCAGTAAATTTATCTGATTCTTTAAGTTTTATATTGCATCATATTAATTGTTATAATCAATATTCTGTTATTTAAAATAAAATATAAATATATATATAGCATATGTATATTAACTATTTACTTTTTATATATTTCAGAATTAGCTATCAAGTACTTAGGACAATCAAGAATTTTAGACATACTTCCAAGATATTTAGACCGAACAACATTTGGGGATGACATTGTGTCAAATACACTGCAGTGCCTTTTTGTTGTGGTTGAAGACAATCCCCTTGCGATGCAGAAGATAAAAAGTAATTCAGAATTACAGTTACAAACATTACTCTCCCTAGAAGGTAGCGATCCGGGGGTACTCTTGCTAAATACATTATCAGCTGGTGTGATAATAAATACTTGTAGTGGTAACATTGCCACTTTACCTGTCAATGTAGTCAATCAAATTTTATCCATACTAGCTACCACTTTAGCGGTAGATCATAGATTTGTGTGCAGTCAACTGTCAAGTAGTGTGCCATTAAGTAATAGCTTGGGAAAAGTTGAGGATGTCAAAGGCAAAGAGGCTCAAGTGCTAGGAAAACAAATAAAATCTGTTCTACAGATGTTGGACGCTCAGCAAAGCGCTATTGAGATTATTGCTAACATTTGTTCCTGTGAAGGTACGTATTTCACCTATTTGTTTTATTTATTTATTAATATAGAAACTAAATGTTATTATTAATAATTTAATAACAGCCATAAGCTTAAAGGAATTTCTAAAGGACACAACTCCACATAATGTGCATATTTCATCATTATTTCTACATACCAATGGTGAAGGAAATTATTGAGAGAAAACCTGTATACTGAAATCATTGGTAAATTTTTATTTTTTAGTAACAGCAGACAGGCTAAACAGACTACTTTGTAGTAAGCAGTTACCGTCGCCTATGGGTGTTTGCAACACCAGTGGCATCGCGAACACGCTGCTGTCCGCTTAGGAGTACAGGACCCTGGTCACTTATACCGGAACACAATGCACGGTTATTATGGCACCATACTTATACACCAGGTGGTTGCTATCCAGACGGGCTAGGGGCCCTGCCATGTATGTAGGATTGTTTTGTTACCTTTTATGACAGGCCAATCCAGGCCGCAGGGTTAGTATTTTTATTCTGCCCCTGCACAGTTATTTTCGCCTAATGTGCACATTATAATAAAATTGCTACACACGGCCAGTAAAGGAGAACATCATGAGAAAATCTGCACACTATGATTGCAGGTATGTCTAACCCGCTAATTTGTGTTAGACAAGTGTGGCGGGTATACTGTTCGTTCTTTCTTGAGGGAAGCCGAGTCCAGCAGATGCATGTTAGGGGCTGTTATTACTCTGTACATATAAATCTACACTAATAACCTTATAACACCCTTTGTGGAGGTCAAGAGTTCTATGCCCATCCTGTGTCTGCATGTTTATGTATAATATATAACAAGTTGTATATACATATTATTATATATTTGTTTATAAAAGAAAAGTATATAAACAGTACATTAGTTTTCTAGTACTAATAGTACAAGTGCTATGCTATTTTGGGAGTAGATGTGAATAATTGTCATTTATTTATTATTTTAATAATGTTCCAGATACAGCAAATATGTTTTTTTTTTAATAAAGCAAGCTTATTCACGGGATTGTTTCTTATTTTAGATGGTGATGACTCTTTACAAGGAAATGATTCATCAGAGAGTGATGAAGACATCAGCCAAGATGGTGAAGAAACTTTATTATCAGAAGATAAACTACCTCCAATTGTTATGGAAGCACTAATCAATTTAGAAATATTTGAGAAAGTATGGGCCAGGGCCCAGCTGCCAGCACACAATGTTGTTATGATTCTTAAAGAGTATCCTGGCACACAACTTATTTACAAAAGGTTGGAAATTTTTTAGACTGAATTATTTCATAAAAAAATAATTTGTGTTTAAAAATGTAAAAAAAAGTAGAAAAATATAATTTACAAATTATTTATTTACAAAATATGGACCTTAATGAAATATCTTAGTGGATTTTTATAGTTTAGAAATATAAACATTCAAATTTAATTATGACGATGGAGAAAGCATTTCTTGTTATTTTTAAGTGTGTCAATTAAGATAAATACACTAAATACTTACTTACTACTAGTACTTAGAATAATTGAGTCCAATGTAACTTCTTCTATTCCAAGTATATCAACTAATAGCACTACTTACATCAATTAAAACATAAAAGCATTTTAGCAATAGACATAAAAAATAGTCTCTGTGGCGTAACAGCTAACGGACATCTGAATGCTTTTGTCTCAGTATATTTATTATTATTTATTTAATTGTTTTTATTCAAAAAGATTATTGTTGGATTCTAAATATTTTTACTTGTTATTATATATTTTAAAATATGATTAATTGTGTCATTCCAGAATCATCAGTCTTCAAACTCGAGCACTATTATGCATAAATAATTTGCTCTCTGCCCTCCCAATTGAAAACTTGGGTGGTGTAAATGGAATCTATAAAATATGGGTGGACGTTGGAAAGTTAGTGTTTAAAGAACAATCTGAAAATTTGACCCTTTTGGAATCTGCAACTGCAGTAATGAGAGCTTCTTTGGACAAAATCAAGTTCAGGGAAAATGCATCTGCAAGTGATAATAATTTATTCCAAGATCTATCTTTGTCAGATATTGAGGTAAGCTTCAGTAATTTGAAAAGTTTCTCTCTGCATTCTAACTTTATTTTTTTTAAAAGTAAAAGCAATCAAATGTGTGAAATGATTGAAGATTATTGTTTATTTTTCAATATTATAATATCTGATACCAATCTTTTCTTACCATTATAGTTTGAATGTACTGATAGTTCTCACCATAGAACATTTTATTAGAATTTTCATTTTCATCTACAGACCTTAGAAAAAGAAATTGTCAAGTCTTTATAATAAATCACATAATTACTATAATTTTCATATACTAGTAAATCTTTATAGTTCTATTTTCTTAGAAGTTTCATTTAATTTGTTTCTGAAGCTTTCACATCAGTTTTTATCTATTGCTACAGTTGATTTTTCCTGATGTGACTACCATAGGTCGCCACCAACTCCGAAAGAACAATGTACTTCTTTAGCTTTCTTCTTGCTAAAGAGGCCATTTGATTTAGCGTCTTTGACAATTCAATATATATAATCGAAATACCACATCATCACAAAATCTCTAAAACTATATGCCCAATCGACTTGAAATTTACCATAGTTACTTATTTTACAATGCAGATGCAATGTAAAAAGGTGCGGTGGTATGCCTGACAAATCAAGTGAATTCTTGAATTCAGTTGGATAGTTGACAACTTCGTCTTGATTCACTACAGTATCAATGGACTTATATGTGGTCGTTTCGCCGAGTATTCCATTCTGAATAGTGAAGTTGATGATATTGACGTCGATGTTTTTGGCCGCTAATATAGCACGCGTGCTGAGCCACTGACTATTTTTGTAGTTCTGTGTAATGTTTGATTTAACTCACAATGAAATGCACAAAATTATTCGAATAACGCCCCAAATATAAAAATACGTACAATATTGTCTCGGCGGGGCAATACAAGAAAAAGTTCTTAAATTTTAATTTTGAAATATTTTATTATCGAATCAAGCTGGCTATAATAAATATGTTCGTAATATAAAGGAAAGAGTATGCAAAGATGCAAAATTTTTCGATACATCCATAATATTAAAACATGGAATTTAATTTCACAATTTACATAAATTCTTACATTCAACTGTCACGGCAATAAATGAAATTCATTGGAATGATAGTGGCGCCATCTGTCGAAGATTGGTCGTACCAGAAACCTTTGTGGGCTCATGCACAACACTGCTAAAGATCATGACATGATCCAATGCATAGTATGTATATATATGTATAGAAGATGGTATTATAAATAAAAAAGCTTTTCTCAGTTTTTTATTTATTATTTGTTTATAGATTATGTTAACTGGAATCAGGGAGTGTCTAGTGCCTGAGATTAGGTCCAACCTTATCAGGATGATAGGAATATTAGCATTATTGCTTGTGAACAGTCTGAATGACATCACATCCAATGTGATTTGTGCGATAACAGAGTTCATTCTAGAACAGTCTTTAAAAGAAAATGATGTTTGGGTGTTGGCTGAGGCGGTGGATACATTGGTGGACCTCTATTCTGAGGACGAAACTGATTCGATTGCAGCTAAAGTTAAACTGGTTGACAAATTAGCAGTGATTGCACCCATTTTAAAAAATAAGGTCAGTAAACTATATTGCTTTTCAATATTTTAAAATTAATGTGATATCCTTTTCTAGTTATAGTAGTCTAATTATTCATTTTAAAATGAAACTCAAGAAGTCAAGTTTTTATTTTCGACAAAAAAAATTCCACTTGATCTAATCATGAAATTAACTAAAAGTGTCAAATTATTGTATTTATTCGGTACGCTTACGGAAGCTACACAAGTGCTATATGCTACTTAGTTTGGGACTAGAAGGCGCTGTGTGATTTGACTAAAAAAAAAAAAAAGAAAATTGTATTGATTTCGCCTGCCCTTTAATATGGCTGTGAAAATAGCCGGTGTTAGAGCAATAGAAGCAGAAACTGCGTATCAAGGAGATGAATATGCTGTGGGAGATATGTTAAGAGAAGAATGAACTGCGTTAGGAACTTCTCCCAAAGCCTTCGTCTCTAACACTATAAAAGTTGATTTAACATTTAAATGATGACAGGAGGCTCTCAAAATGGTTCCAGTTTAATTAACACTGTGAAATTTTCCTGCAGGTGGTCTTTTAGGAGTACCGACCTTAAGTGAAATTTATATTTTTATTATATTTTTCATATACGATTATATTGTTGCAGGCGAGACAACAGAAGAAGCTTCCGAAAGAATATAAAGTCCTCGTCAATACAGCCGTGTCGAATTTACCGAGATTTATAAAATATAAGAGAGATCGGATATCGAAGCTATAATTAATAAGATTATATTCTATTATACTGTTAAATGATTCTTTGAATAAAATAAATATTAATTATATTTACAACCATAGTTCTGTTTTATTTAGATGTCCCACAGACGAGGGACGCATCCCCTTGCTGACATTTCGACTGTCTTCGCCCTGATAATATATAAAAATTAAAAACTTTTATTGATAATAAGCTTATTTATATAATAATTTTTTTTTTAAATCTGGATATGTAAGAATCTATTGCGAACCTTCCCTTATATATAATTTTAATTGAAGCTATCATAATCTATCATGAAAAGAAAGAAAAAAAAACGATTGTCATCATCATCCTCTTTGTGTTATATCCCGGTTGCAGCCCAAACTCTCGCTTCGGCGCCCGGGGTCCGCTTTCCGACTTTTTCTTCTCCACTTCGCACGGTCTTCAGCATCCCTGGTAGTGAGCCAATTTGGCACGCATATCACCCTTTACGACGTCAAGCGAGCACTTTTTGGGTCTACCACTCCCACCGGGGCCCGGCGGAGGCGGCATGGCCAGACATTTGTTTCCCACGTAATCATCCGGTTGCCGTAAAACGTGGCCGTACCATCAGAGCCGACACACCTGCAATTTATCCGCAATGTCACGGACATGAAGACTGCCGCGAATGCGGGAGTTCCTAACGCGGTCCTTCCGCGTCACTCCACACATCCACCGCAGCATATTCATCTCCGTGACACGCAGCTCTTGCTTGTGTCGCTCTAACACCGGCCACGCTTCACAGCCGTATAAAAGGACAGACCTAATGATGGACTTATAGACCTGGCCCTTCAACTTTACCGGCATCTTGGGGTCACAAATGACACCAGTTACCTCACGCCATTTGGCCCACGCGGCAGCAATGCGTGCCTTGACGTCGGAATCGATGTCACCAGACGCATGGAACTCAGATCCCAGGTATTTCACTTGGTCCGTGCGCTCGACCGTGTTGCCGTCTGTGCGTACGGGTGTGGGATCTGTGGAGTTACAGGCCAAGTACTCGGTCTTCGCCACATTGAGCTTCAGACCACCGTTCTCAAGCGACTCCTTCCACGCCTTCACGCGTCGCACCAACCTACCCCTGTCCGAATCTGCCAGCGCGATATCATCAGCATACATGAGCAACCACGGGGGCTGCTCATGAGAGTTTCTGATGCTGTCTGACAATACGTCTAATACCACGCTAAACAGAAACGGACTAAGGACGGATCCTTGGTGCACCCCGACGGTGGTGGGGAAAGGTTTTGTGTCGCCAACAGCGGTCTGAACTACGGAATCGGAGTCACGGTACATGTCTCGGATGATGTCAATATAGGCCTCTGGAATCCCTTTGGACCGTAATGCCCACCAGATAATCGCGCGAGGAATACAGTCAAAGGCCTTCTGCAAGTCAAGAAACAGGCAATGCAGAGGCGTATTCTTCGCCCTTATTTCTCCGCGACAGTCCTTAGGGCAAAAATAGGGTCCATTGTCCCGTGACAGTGCACTCTTGTCGAATCCGAGTCGATAATCCTTTCGAAGAGCTTCATGGTGCGGGACATGACCTTATCCCCTCGGTAACTACCGCACTCCTGCACCGATCCCTTGCCATTGAAGACTGGAGTAATGATACTCAGTCTCTATTGGCTCGGGATCGTGCCGGTGAGGAGTGTCCGGTTGAAAAGGTCGGTTAGGACGCCCACACCAGGAGAGCCCATCGCCTTCCAGGCTTCGATGGGGACTCCATCGGATCCCCATTTGCATTTGTGCTGCGTGTTCAGCAGCTCGTGGAAATACGAGCGCCATCTCTCCTTCACCGCGATGTCCTCGCATAGCAGGTTGCCCACAGGGTCGTTTACACAACGGCACTTGGATATGTCCTGTGCCGTTTTAACCCTGGAGCGCGCCAACTTATAGATGAGCTTCTGCCCCTCACACGATTCCAACTTATCATAAAGTGGTTGTAAGTGGTCTCGTCTGGCTCTGGCAACAGCTCCCGGTATGCGTCACGATCTTCAGGAGATCTGGACGCTTGCCACTTCTTAAAGAGGGCTTTCTTCGCTCTAGTCTCCCTCTGGACTGTGTCGTTCCACCACCATGTCTTCTTGTCACACTTGCGACCACCCTTAGACACCCCAAGCACCTCCTTCACCGACCCAAGGATAGCCGCCTGAATCTTGTCCCAGTAAGCCTGAACTGGTTCGCCCATACCACCATCGCACTTGTCACCGACAGCTAAGGCGAACTCCTGTGACGTGACTTCATCAAGCAGCCACCACCTGATCCGGCGCTGAACGCGCTCAGTATGCGTGTCTTTAGGCTTAGCGCAGAGGTCCATGACAAGAAGACGATGTTGTGCAGTGAGACTCTCACCGGGTATGACCTTGCAGTTGGCTACTTTGCTGATGTGGTGTCTCCTAGTGAGTAGGAAGTCGATGTGGGTAGCATTCCTCCCGCTCTTGTAGGTGATAAGATGCTCGGGTCTCTTTTTGAAATACGTGTTCACGATGGCAGGGTCGGCAACCGCACACGTATTGAGGATGTCCTCCCCTTCCGCGTTGCGGCTACCGTACCCAAATCCACCGTGAACACGCTCAAATTCCCCACATTCATCACCCACATGACCGTTCAGATCATCCCCCAAAACGATCCCCTGTGATAATGGGATTCCACGGAGCACTTCTCCGAGTTGATTCCAAAACGCTATTTTATCGGCGTCGTCACAACCGGCCTGTGGCGCATAGGCACTTATCAAGTGGGTAACTATACCATCGATAAGCACCCTAACGAACATAAGCCGGTCGCTATGACGTTTCACTTCCAAAATGTTCTGGAACTCCTCCGAGAGCGCTATGGCAACCCCATTCTCCCCACCAGGTGCATCTGTGTAGATCAGCTTGTAACCATTCCCAATGAACCGGGATCTGCTGGCCTTCCACCGAGTCTCCTGCAGGAACGCCACGGCCACCCTCCGCCTGGAGAGCACATCGGCCAACTCTCTCGCGCGTCCGGTTAGCGTGCCTATGTTTCATGTTGCGAAGTGGATTTTTCGAGATGTTTGGGCTGTGTGAGTTGGGGCTAGCGTCGTTAGCCGTGCCCGCCCATGACACAGTAGCCCTTGTCCACTTCTCACAAGAGCCGGGCGAAGCTCTTGCGCGCCGTTATGCGGCGGCGCCCTAGCCCTTAATCGATCTCGTAATCTTAGTCCTTCCATATTGAATTGGCAGGTTTGGCCCAACCCCAAAAGGAAAGCCTTCGTCAGAGCCTCGTCCGTTATTCAGCAGGGTGCGCCGACTTGCAGGTGAGGTTGACTTGGGCCCCGAAGATGTTGGTAGGGCCCCTTACACCCAAAAAAAACGATTAAGTATTATATATAAAATAATATATTACACAACAAAGAATGTACTAACAAAATATTTATAAATCCCGTTGTTATTCTGCTTAAAAGATAAATAGGAATCTTGTGCGACTACAACATCCGCATCGTATAAGTGAAAAAGCTATAACACTCCTCTAATTACACGAAAACCAATTTAGAAGCATTATAATACTAATATTTCAACTTTAACATTTATATAAATTTTCTCACAATATTCAAATAAATTCCAATTACACTTATTGAGTGGCCTTTGAGGATCCTAAATAATTTAAATTTAATTTTAGTAAAAATATACGTATCGGAAATTTATACAAACCTTACAATTCACAAGACTACAATATTTATTTACCTCTGATATTTTTTCGGTCAAATAAATATAATAACCAGGATTAAATTGTTATTCATCTTTCACAATGAATGGTAAAAAGTCAGTTTGTAAAATTAACATTTATAAAAAAAGTACATATTTTTGTTTAATAGCAAGTCACGTAAGTTTAAAAACTGTCGGTTTGTACAATTTCCGATTTTACACAGTTTATTGAACATGAGGTATCTCTTAGAATTCCAGTTGGAAGCTTGCTTCACATAGTTGCTTCAAACTGAAAATCAATAGATAAAAAGTTTCTGTAGCAATATTGCTTAAAATTTTATAATTAACAATCAAGACTATTAAAATTGAAAACTATGGTTTTTGCTATTTTTTATTTGAAATGGAAAAAGGAATGATTTGATAGCACTTCTTTTAATAACGTCTCTTTTAGGCCGTATACAGAAAGAAAGCTGGTAATCGGCGCCGGTCCATTCTACATATAGCAAGCAGATTGAAGCAGAGCGAGCAAAATGTCAAAATATAATATTATTTTAAATACGTGCGTCGTAGTTGTTTAATTTTAAATGGCGGACGACGCCAGCGCTGACTGGCGCGTGTCGGAACTTGTCGGCGACGTTCGGCGCCGATAAGCGCTAGTAGGCTTCCAGCTTTCTTTCTGTATACGGCTTTAGACCAGCTTAAACTCACAAATTTTTAAAACTAATTTGTCCCAAACCTAAGCAGTTAAATGTTGATACATAAAGAAGCTACACTCATACATATACAATTGCTATTCTAAGTTATAATTTATTATAATATGTATCACAAAATTATTCTTAATTATTATGGCAAAACCATGATAACAGTGACAAATACGTACTTGTGTACTATTGCCGGTAAAAGTAGAAGCAGTTTCGATAAGTATTCCATCACATTATTAATTTGATCCATTTATTAAATTTCTCTTGAGATCCATTGGCTTAGATTATATTTTATCAATAATGCCAAGTTAATTTTTCATATTTTAAAAATTTACAAATAATATTTTAAAATTATAGGGCAAATATATGATGGATATTTTGATATTAAAAAATATATAGCTTTAGAATTATTATCTTATTTTCAAATCAAATTAATAGAAGTCTAAATATTATTTGTTTACTGTCTATTATATTCAACTATTACAAATATATAATTTACAAAAAACGTTTAAACGTTGTTAATGTAATATATGTAGTTTAAGGTGAGCTAGACCCACCATAATGACTTCTTCTAGGTTTCGGAATTGGATTGGGTGAAGACGTATCAGTTTTATCAAATCTTCTTTTGATTTCAGACACCGACAATCGCCCAGAATCAATAAATGGCAGATCATCATCATTTAAAGCAGAGTTCAATTTGCTTATTTCCCGTTCCAACTCTCTTGTCGCTTTATCTATCTCTAAAAACTCTTTTTCAGTACTTGAAACTGTATCGATGCTCTGTTTGCGAGCATTTTCGTCATATAATTTGCAAACTACTTTTTGGGGTTCTTCATTATCATTCGGATCTCTGGCAATCGTGTTTTCGTTAAGATTAATGTCGTATGTCATATATGTGGTATCTAAGGTATTAGTCAGGCTCTTACTTCGCGTGATAGATAAGGAATGGAAATCTTCCAAATTGCCTCGTCTCAATCGTATATCATCTTCATTCACACTCGAGTTTCTTCTATATTTATTTATATCTACTTTTGGAAATGAAACGCAATTGAGGATGTCATCTTCGGAACTTACACCTTTTGAAGTTTTGTCTTCTATTTGTGACTCTTCCTTAGGAATTTGGTTACCATCTGTATCTTTTTGAATTACTCCATTGGGTTCATGACTAGATACAATTGTAGCTTCAACGGGTTTCTCTTCTACTTTCAATTCACTAGGTGCTTCTGGAGTTTTGTCCTTGATATCTTCGTCTTCAACAATTTTGAGCTCAACTTGTATGTTCATTTCGTCTATACTAGTATCTAAATCGCCTTCGGTTTTAACAGACTTATCTCCATCTTCACTGATGTGTAACTCCGAAGTGTCGCTTGTGGCCTGTAAATAAAATAGCACAGGTCAGCGTTTTTAATTTGGAGACGATTGGTTATTTAAAAAAATCCTATAGGGTCAGGTGGGAGAAATGCAATAACAGGATAAATGTAATAGCGTTCTATTGCAGAATCTATCGTTCTAGGACTAGTCTCGCCATCAATACCTTATTTAATACGTACTTTTTAAGCTATTAGCTAACTACTCGTTCGGGCTATTTTATCGACGGAGCAATAAATGACGTATCATTTTGCAAGAGACCTTCAAGCGGCGTGTTATACAAATTCAATAACCTAACATTATTCTAGTTTTATCTTGAATTGCAAAGTAAGTTTTTTTTTATTTTACAGTAGATTGATAAGTTACGGTACTATAAAGCTATCCGTAAATTTTTAATATATCTGCTACACATTCACACGCTCTCTCGTTACATGGTCGCTTATACATTATTGCCCCTTAATTTTTTTGATTTGGGGTAAATGTCATGTAGAGATTATTACATTTATTTCAAAATATTTGTTTTGGTGATATATGATGACTACTCCACACACGTTTCGAAGACGAGGGGTAGACCCAAAAAGTGCTGGCTTGACGTCGTAGGAGTTGATATGCATGCCAATGGATTGACCACCAGAGATGCCGAAGATCAAAGAAAAAGTCGGAAAGCGAACCCCGGGTGCCGAAGCGAGAGTTTGGGTTGCAACCAAGATTCAAGGCTAAGATGATGATGATGATGACTCCACACACGTTTCGTTTGACTTGGTTGAACAAGCTTTGGCACAAAGAATAACAATTTTAAAATTATCCACCCACACCAGTTACATTCTACAACCATTGGATATCTGTCTTCAAGTCGTACAAACAAAAATGGGACCAAATTGTTATTACTTGGCAGTCACAACACATCGTCCAGAAGCTGCCCAAAACTTTACTTTCTCAATTTATAGGAGAAACTTGGATTCAAGTAAATAAAGATGTTATCAAGAATGGTTTCAGGAAAACAGGTATATTTCCCTTCAATGCCGATATTGTTCCAAAGGAGAATTTTCATAAAGAGAATAGAACGTTGGGAGAGGCACTAACAAATTCAGACCACGTTAACAGTAACGCTCAAAGAAATATGATTCAGATAAATCCCTCCGTCTCTAGGTGCTGTACGAGGCGGTCTGTGAGGATTCGCTCAAAGATCTTCCCCACCTCGTCCAGCAGCACGATGGGTCGATAGGCGGACAGTGAGTCCGACGAGCGTCCTTCCTTCCCGAACAGGACCAGCCTCCCCAGTCTTCCATCTGTGGGGAAACTGGCCCAACCGCAGACGCGTCAAAGAGCCTCAAGAGTCGGGGCTCCATGACCTCGTGGTATAGAACCCATGCACGCCCCGGAATGACGTCGAGGCCGGGGGCGGTGTTCTTGGCCTTCAGCCGCAATGTCGCTATGGTCATCGTCCGCGCTGGGGTCTTTCTGCGCCATGATCCCCCTCATCCCAATGAGGCGGGATCATGGCGGGAGGCGAGTGCTCAGCCCTCATGGGGAACAGAGCGCCGACGAAACCGTCCACCTGGAGTGGGGGGAGAATTTCGGTCAGGAGGGGCTCCGCCCTAATCCGGATATAACTAGGCGGATATATTTTTTGTTACAATAATTATGTTATTTTGTATTTTTATTATATTTAGATATGACACTCGACCCATTTCATTTTTTGTATATATATTTACGGTGAACAATAAAGAACTTTCATTCATTCATTCATTCATATGACACTCGACCCTATCGTTTTATGTAAGATCTGTATTTCAATCGCCTGTTAAGAAAATTAGGACTGCCATAATATTACTACAGAATTTATGTTTTTATTACTAAATGTCGTTAGAGATTATTTCCAGCGAATAAATAGAATAGCGAGTGAACAATAGAATATTATCCTTGTCATTTTGAAGTCAATAATTATATCTTGTGATGGTGTAAGTATATAAAATACATATAATATTATTTATTTCTTAATTACACCTCTCTTTTATACACATATTTACGATGGGAAAGGCCAATCATTAATTATATATTATCATAACTAGATTATCTTATTATAATCGGTATTATTAATTACCGAAATGTCAGCTGTGTTCGCTCCGGGTGGCAGTGGTGCTCGCTTTTTCTTCCGCCTCGATGCTCTCACTGGGGGGATGGGCTCTTCGTCAAAGGGATTCGTACTCTCCACACTAAGCCTTGAACCTGATACTTCGCTTCGAGCCATCCTTGGTGTTGCACTATTTATAGAAAGAGTCCATTATAAGAGATTGATTAAATTTTGTATATTAGCACCTATCTTTATAATATTAGTGATATTATAAAGAAGAAATATTCATATTTTAGTATGTTTATAACGAATAAATTTTAAAACTACTGGACCGATTTTAAAAATGCTTCTACCATTAGATATTTTTTTTTGGTTTCGGGGAAAAACCTCTCTTCACGGGTTCCCCCGGCCCAGGGGGGACCGAGGGATATGTGGGACTCCGGGAAAGATGTTCGAACATCCGACTACCCACTAAAAACCCTGCTGTTCTCCTATCGCCTACGCCCGGGCCTACGGATATATGGCCTGCCGATCTCGTGGCCTGGGCCGGCGCCAGCCCGCCCTTTGTCTTAAGGCGGGTCCCTTCTGGGGGCCAGGGGATCAGGCTTTCATCCCCCTGGTGCTCTCCTGTAATAACTCTAGGAGTCGAGGGGGGCCGCGGAACAGCACGCAGCCCTCACCCTTGCGGCAATAGTGCGGGCGACGGGTCCTCCTCCGAGGGGCCACCCGCGGCCATTTTTACGGCGGCCGGAATAGTTGCCCTCCGGCGCCGCTGACGTGGCCTGCGTTGGCGGGAGGGGAGTGTGGTGGTCGACTCCCGCTCCCGCTCTGCCGCCTCCTATGCGGACATACCTGCCTCGCAGAAGGAGGCGACGGCCGTCCATCCAGGATCGCCCCCGACCATGGACAGAACCAGGGCCGGGAGCGACAGGTCCGCGCCGATTTGGGCGACGAGGGCGCGGCGCTCCTCGCGCCACGCAGGGCACACGGTGACAGAGTGGTCCACCGTGTCCTCGTCGCTCACGCCACAGTGGTGGCACCCCGACGTCATCTCCCGAAATAATTCTACATTATCCCTAAGTAACATAAGTTATATTTATTAATAAAACTGCATAAATATATTTTTGCAATTTTATTAATCCTAAAATGTTTAAAAATGTCCACCCGTGCGAAGTCGGGACGTGCTGCTATCATAAATCAAGCTCACAAAGCGCCATCTAGTCCCAAAGTAGCATAGCACTTGTGTTATGGGTACCCGATAAATATGTATTACATATCGTCGGCTTAATTATCAGAATGCCTAACTCCACAAAATATCCAAATAAGACTTTTAAATTTAACTAGATGTCTAGTGGAGTATTTTGAAGCCTATCTATGTATTTGATTACTTCGTATGTTCTACAAAAATATGGCTATTATTTGATGAGTTATGAGTTGTCACTCAAGTATTAAGTATAGACAGTATTAAGAGTAAAATGATTCCCATGCATGGCAAAAACAAAGTTATTACTTGCTCCTATAAAGTTTGTTCAAATGGAGTTGTGATGACGCATTCTAAAAATTAAGCCGACGATTTTCTATTGTAAATAAATGCATTATAATGCGATTTAAACAAGAAAAGGAACGTCAATGACCTCTATCTGTCAAATGTCACTAGAAAAGTACGGTTTGGAACGAAACCTTATTTGCGTATCAATAATATTGCGTATCAATCTTATTTACGTTTCAAGTAATTCGTATTAGTTGAAACGCATTATACACATATACACCCAGACGCAATACGGGACTCGAACACGTGACCTCGTAGTAAACTACATAAGGTGCGTTAGCCGTTACGACACGGTGGTCATTAAATAAATAAGAGACTACTACTCGTATAGTTTAAGTAAAAGCTACTTATTAATTTATTGCTTATAACTTCTGAAGAACTGTTCTTTTTAAATTACTTAGACTAGCATTTTTTTATTTTTAGTTCATAAAAGTATGTCGTTTAATAAAACGAAGTGGCGCTGACCATCATGCTGCAATCTCAAACATACCTTAATCGAATAAGTCTTGAAGTCATCTCGACTCAAAATACATATTACGTATTCTATACTTAGGCTGTATAATTTTCTGCATGATACTCCATCTTTATTCATTAGCGGTTTATTGATCATGCGACAATCATGCTACGTATTTGTATACATGTGTAAATATATGGAGTAACTTATACATACTTCAGTCGATAAAGAATGCACATATTTGGATTACCATTTTAGTGTGCAAAATTATCAACAGTGTTTTCTGTGTGTGAAATATCTTATATTGCAGATAAGGAATACACATCACTAAAGTTAAATTCATAGTCTTTTGAATTCTTCTGCGTAGGGCAAGATAGAAGCATTTGAAATGTGGGTCTATAGATGGTTATTAGCTATAAGCTGGACAAACAATGTTCAAATTCTAAGTCGAGCTGGGAGGAAGCACGAGCCTACAAAAAGGAGAAAGGTTGTCTTTAAGGGTCACATACTAAAATATGAACTTTGACAATAAATACTATATTTATGGGCAAAGTGGTTGGAAAAAGAGCGGTTGAACGTACAAAGAAATCTTGGCTGCGAAACATCCGGGAACGGACTGGAATCACAAGTGCAGTTGAAGGTTTCAATCTCGGTAAAGATCGAGAAAAATATGCGTAGCTGACTGCCTTCATCTTCACTAGTTGGAGAGGCACAATAAGAAGTGCAAGTGGCTCGATTCAAAAAATACGGGATTCGGAAAGAATGCCAACGGATCAGGACTGGATGACGGCAAGGAACCAAGAGTGGTTGTGGCCCTACCACATAGCTAGGGTTATTTTGTCGCCTTTTACGACAGGCTGACCGCGGCCGCAGCGGTTAGTATAAGGAGCAAGAACTCCACCCTTGCACAGCGAAAACTCACTCTCACTTTTGTTAACTACCTTTCCTGGTTGAGTGAAAATGTTGGATATACCTAAGCGAGTTGGTATCATATGTGCTGGAACTTCGTAACCGCTCTTGGAAGCGGGACCGGGGTAGTGGTGTAACAGACCCTCCGTAGACATATCGGTCAGCTCTTTCTGGTGAGCCAACAGTACTGCGAGCACCTGTAGATGAAGCTGTTGAATCTGAAAATTGTAAAAATACCAAGATAAGCTTGATTCCTCCCAAATTTTATCGTTGGCATTTTCATAACTTGACGACCTCCATGGTGTAGCGGCTAATGTACTTCGGTGCGCTTGCAGAGGTCTCGGGTTAGATTCCCGCCTCGTGTCAGGGTGTTTATGTATAATATGTATTTATTTACAAAAGAAAAGTATATAAGTAGAATATCAGTTGTCTAGTACCCATAACACAAGTGCTATGTCAACTTAATTTGGAACTAGATGGCGCTGAGTGAATTGTCACAAAATATATATTATTATTATTATTATAAATATGATGTGACAATTAACAGCGCTATCTAGTCTCAAAATAAGTTGCATAGCACTTGTGTTATGGGTACCAGAAAAATATTATATAGACTACTTATGGTATATATCAGGAGTGGCCAAGCTACTTGATAGTCCAAGCCATTTTTCAAAATTAGAAATTTTTCGCAAGCTGCATTAAAAAGGTATGCAAAAAGGTATTAATTTTTTTTTATAGAAATTATATTTATTGAAATCATAAAAGTACAAGTAAGTGTATTGAATTTAAATATTAAAATTTAAACTCTTTTATTTTACTTTTTTTAATAATTCTTTAAAATTTGGTGAAATTGGTGACGACACTCCTCAGTAATTCTTTCAGAGCTGGTTAGTTAATACTGATTTCACGAATTTTTGAGTGATATTCGATGAGTCAATCATTCTTAACTTGGACGGAAATGAAATTTGTTACAACGTTGCACTTTGTCTTTCATATTTGTTTTCAGTAATTTAAAACACATACGGAACGATAATATTTTTTTAAAATATAATAACACAAAAATGAAAAGGGAACTCGGGTACATTTGTCGAGAGCCACAAATAATCCTTTATAGAACTGCATGTGGATCGTGTGCTGCAGGTTGACCCCCCCTCCTGGTATAAATGTACTTCTTGTAAATATAGATATGTACATACCTGTATTACTCATAATCACTCAGACTTAGGAAGGGTATCGAATCCATGATCCCGGCAGGCTTACCGCCGTGCGAAAGCCGTTGCGTTGTTGTAATATCTTATTATTTAAATTTAATAATTATCACAGTAACAAAGACTTAAGTAATTATGTGCGTAGTAGTACAAAATGTCTTACTTTGTAAAGCCCGACGGAACACGATAGGGGAAGTGTCACCGTTGAGCTGAGTGTTCGATTTATCCTGCGAAGACTGCTGCCCCTTCTTCCCTTTTCTTAAAAATGACCGGAATGCCCTGAAAGACGATCATATGGTATATACCAGATAATATACTAGGTCTAAAACAATTGAGGCGAGTAGTTGCAAAACGCGCTAAAACGATTTTTGACAAAATGATATAACGTTTGAAAATACTAATTACATAAGTAGATCACCAACGTTTTATTGTACCAATGCCTGTATATTCTATATTCGAAAACTATATTCCACTTTTTGTTTTGCGTTTCGAATCAAATCCCACTAAATCAGCATGAGTTTAATTCGGTTTATGAGTTTCAAAAAAAATATTGTAACGGGTTTTGCAACTACATGCCTCAATTGCAATGAGCTCTCTGAGTGTCTTTTCTCCCACAGTAAGTAGCCGTTATCAAAAAAATAAATATCTGAAACACATTTTATAATGTGTTAAGTATTAACTATTTATTTATTTATCTTATAAATATTTTTAAAGTTTAATTTGTTAATTTTTAAATTTAAAAGTTTTATTGTGTTGGAATTGCCGGCCCATTTGATAGCAAGCAGTTACCATTGTGTATAGATATTTGCGACGCTAGGGGCACCGCTAACACGCTGCCGTCCGCCTAGGAGAACTCGAGCCTCCATTACTAATGCCAAAACACAACACAATGTTATTAGCCAACATATTTAGAGAACAGGGTGATTGCCATCTAGTCGGGCTTGGAGTGCTGCCACCTAGCTAGAAGGAAACAAAAAAGGAAATCACGAAGAAACCGGAATGTGTAACCCCAGTTTGGACAAGCGTGGCAGGTATACTGTACGCTCCCTGTAGGGGAAGGAAGCTTTCTACGTGGTAGGACCTCAAGCACGTCTGGATGGCGACCACCTTTGGTCTTAAGTATGCCGCCATAATAACCTTGTGTTGTGTTCCGGCATTAGTGACCCAAGTTCCTGTACCCTTATGCGACAGCAGCGTGATGCCAATGGCGTTGCAAACACCCATAAGCGACGGTAACTGCTAAATTCTAAGTGGGCCGTCAGCTTGTCTGCTGTCCTACAGCAATAAAAAAAGCTCGGTAACATTATCATAAGAATAAGAAAACTACACAGATTTTTAAAGTTGATTATTTAAATGTCGTATGAAGTTCGGCAACGGATGTATGTAGGCGCAACATCAAGTAATAAAGTTTAGTGCACTTGATTCCACTTGAGCGGCTCACAATTGTGCCGTGACGGGCGGACGGACGACCGACCATCGCACGCCTACCGTCTTCGGCCATTGTACTCTAATACTTTGCGGGAAGTTCACTGTGGTCACATGTTTTACTGTCGGTCAAAGATCTAATGCGTAATGATATACTTTTTAATCTTATGATTTAAAACTAGCCAAAAGCTGTTACATACGTTTACTAAAATTCTTTTTAATGGTCTAGGATTTTAAAGAATGATAGATAGATTCCGCTGCCTATGGACTTTTGAAAACGTACGGGAAGCCTCCTACCTCGACTCCCACTGATTATCACATTTTGAAGAATAGAAAACCAGGAAATTATTCTATACTTCTTTCTATACACCGTATAGAAAGAAGGGACATGTACATATACTAGTTGATCCGACAAAAATTGTTCTGTAATATAAATTGAAAAAAAAAATACATTTTGGATTACTTAAAAAAATGGGTGTACAGTTTTAGAGAGCACACGATGAGTGGTATTTCACTTATATATATATAACAAAGATAATGACAACCCATAACGTCCCAGTGGTGAGTTCACGTCTCCCCCTGGCGGGAAGGACACTCCTAGAAATAATCTTTATAAAACACAAACAAACAAGATGACGTTGTATGATATGTCTTATTATATTTATTTATATTTTATTACTACGTAGTCCGTATTCTGTATATATCTTATAAGAAGTCAAAACATTTTGTATTTAAGTAAGTAGGTTACACGGCCACTGTACGTACGTAGAGGTATAAGAGTCGCTAACATACTGTTTGTAATTGACCTAGAATCGATCAGTAAAACGCTAAACAAACCATGAGCATGCTGCGATGCTGTTAAGGGGAGGTGCAGGCATATGAGATTTGTACGTCATAAAATTATTATTATTCAGTTTTCACTTTCTAGTAAGTAGACTGTTCGTAGTAATGAACGAGCCCTAGTTGATCCTGCAAAAATTGGGTCAACGTTAACAAGTAATATCTGTTATTGCTACGGTTTCCACTAGACCTGCGCCATTGGTTTTTTACATGTACATAATTTACGCTATCTCGTTTTACTTGAATTCGATTAACAAGGTCGGTCCCACCTATCTCGTAGTCAGGGATATTACGTATAGTCCTGGAATAATTACAGGTAAAGGCGAAGCTTATTGGATTAAGTTGGTCAATAAGATATCTTGTGTACTTTTAAATTTTAATATTCAACAGGCATTTCATTATTCTTTAAAGGCTTGTGTAATTTATTGCAAATCATTATCAGATAACATTTCGAATTCTCAGAAATCGCACTAACGGTTAGCATATTATAAATTATAAAATAACTAACATTAAAAATAAATAGTTTAAAAAAAGGAAATGACAATGTTTAAGAGTTATGGTTATGTTAAATATTAATTTTTGCAGTAATTATAAATAACATTATGTGATTAGCACTAAAATATTTTTTTTAGATTTGTTAGTCCTTTTTCGAACAGTTCCCTGGTATAGGTGAAAAACATTATCTACAAGGCTGTTCATATAAATATTTTGTCCTCCATGGGTTTTGAACCCACATGAACCAGACAGACCCCTTGCGTAATCCAACCGTGTCGTAAACTTTGAAAAAATGTCTGAAATCAGATTAATAAAAATATATTATTATTAGTAACAGCCGTGTGTGTCGATATTTAGATATGCAACTATGTTGGTGACAATTCAGCTACTACGCCTTATCTGCCCCAGTTTACGTCGTACACATTAATTATTATGCATCTTGACTTTGCTCTAGGTCATACAGATAAACTGAGATTCGTTCGACCCACGTTTGATCCTGCGATGTTTTGCTTTTAAGTAATAATACTTATGCATTCATTATCTGGTTGATATTTATGTTTGAGGATAAATTGAATCCGGTTGCAAGTACAATATCGGACGTGAGATTTCTTAGTACCGTCAAATTAACTGAATTAATACTGTCAAGGTCCAATAAATATTTGGTAATATTTATGTTATAAATGCAAACATATCTATCTATTTATATATACGTATATACACTAGATATTTATAATATAGACATTATTAATAGTGTTTTAGATTTATGCTAAGTTTTAGTTTTTAGCTAGATCACAGATTGTTTTCCAATTAAAATAATATAAAATATAGCATATTGCATATACATACGTCTCTCTATTGTCATACATATTACATATATATATTAAATCAGAGCTGGATATATCATCGAAGTTTGAAGTCCAACCAGCCTACTAGATTTAATATTTATTGACGTGTCTTTCAGCAATTGCTGTCTGCCATCTTTAATTTGTAAATAAGGCTCTGTTTACCAATGTTGAGACCACCGAAAGGTTTTCAGAGTGGGCACATGTCGGTCGTCGTCAGACAGGAATCAAACCAAGACTTCTTAGGCACACGTTAGAAGCATAGCCACCACGTTAGAACTAGACCACATTCGCTTCTTTTCTCCATGCTTGTTGACAATACGTCTGGCGTTGCAAACGTGTACCGGCTCCACATTAGTGCCGTGAAGCTCCGTAAACAGGCGTGAATGTCAATGTGAACGGTTTTCACGTGGTTTACGCGCGTTTACGCCTGTTCCCCGATCAGAGTCGGTATTTTGTCCCGCGACAAAGGGTTCGCGCCCCCTTCGCGCGGCGTTCACGCTTACATATATACACATTCACGGCCCCGTGCCAGTTTACTCCGGACTACAAAAGGCGTACGGACGTGTACGCGCGTAAAATGGAGTCGAGCGTGAACGTTTGTAATAATGAAACTGAAATTTTTCTAAACAAAGTTATTGCAGCAGCAGCTTCTACGTCCATTTCGCGGCGGGTTTCACGAACGATTGTGAGCATCCCGTGAATGTGTAGGCCACTACTTGCGCCGTGAATTCATGGCGTGTATTTGCGCGTGAATTCACGGCACTAATGTGGAGCCGCCGTAAAGACGACTGTGACCTCCTACTATCGGTGGACCGTTTGAAAATATTCCTGCTTCGGTACTCAACTTTCTCGCTTTTTCCTTTCAGGTAAGCTTCTGGTGTTAGCGATGCCCGTATCGTCATTTCGACGAGCGCGATTCCCGTGACGTATCGGTGGGCACCTAATTGGGCATCGAGCTCGTAGGCTGTACTCATGCAGTCGATTTCGCACAGTTTGGGGACTTACATCAACACCACTTGAATT
>OY856373.1:13150000-13322500 GCA_963693495.1 Malacosoma neustria | reverse complement strand
ATGCCATTTTGTTCAACAACCAAATCGACACTGCAATTTATTGATACAAAGTTATATAGACGATATAATCTACTAATTTAAATATTGTAATGTATAAATTAGTAGAATGTATCGTCATTCTCATTCATATCTCATGGATTTCCTCAAGGAACATGTAAATATATCCAAATCTGGCGAATCCTCGCCGATTCTGTTTAAAATGCGTAGAGCCCTAGTTAAGGGCGCTTGGAAAAGCACGTTGGTTTTACTGGCTGGCGAAGCAAACAATCGACGCCGACTTAATTGTATATTAGTTATTGGGTACCTACATAAAAATTAATACACATTAAGACAATGGGATTAAAAACTAGACCTCGCAATAATCTGAATATTTAATTGACTAAGTGGAGATCCCTCCTCACTTCTTATTTCTCATACTCAACCATACCCAAAACAAACAGAGAAGGAAACGGAAATAAAGGATTATACTCCATACAGTTTAAGGTACAGAAAACGGGCAAATTTGTTTTGTATTTTGTCTATCATTTATTTATTCTTTATTTATTTGTATTTAGTTCCAGATAATAGCACTACTTTCTAATTTACTTCTTACTAATGCACTGAACAGTGCTTTAACTGCAACAATGTTAGTAAAATCATTACATTTTCTTAAAACAGTGTACTTACTTAAAAATAAAAAAAAAGTCTTATAAGTAAAAAATGATACATAAAAAATTGTAATAATATTATTTTTATTAATATTGTAATTACAAAATAATTAAGGGTTTTAAAGTTATCTCAGAAAAAATCGACACTTAATAGCAACAGTACTGTGCTGAAATTGAAAAAATGATCTAGTCGACTGAACTATACAACTTCTTATCTTTCACGTAACTATTGAGACAGAACATGTTTTTATGTTTCTGCTAAATGTAATATGCATCTTCCAGTACCCAACAGATGAATAGATGGCAATTATGAACATGAAAAATTACACATTAATGTGCATACGTACTATATGCAGGTGGACATATAGTAGGTACACCTGCAGTCATTTATAAGAAAATAAAAAACAGAATAAAGAAATAGTAAGGTATACATAGAAGTAATATAAATAATATCACCTATTTTTATTTCTTTATTGAAAATAATATTTAAGGCGATCAAAATAAATTTAGCTAAGATATAGCTCATTACATTATTATCTAGAGGCGCTTATTAACTATTTATATAGTTGTATAACTCCAAAAATGTATTCATTAATATATTGGCTCCAGCTCCTGTATCGTTAGTTTTTATATTTTTTATTATTCATCATTAGAACTGATATTGGATCCAGTCTCATTATTTATACTAATACTAGAGTTAATTAAAATTAATTGCCAAGTATGATATTTCATTTATCACTAAGGTTAGATATGATTAATTGCGATTTGTTTATCCTGGTTCCAAGAGCATATATTGTTTATGGTTTCTCTTTAATTATGAACAATACGTAACAACAACGTATGTTGTTAATAAGTAGGTTCTGTAAAAGCCAAACCTCTTTAGTTCTCGATTTAACAACATTATGTAATCAATAACTTGCTGAAATCTAGAAAGCTATTGCAAATATTAGTTCTACCTAGTTTTGATGCGTCACTGTTCGATAGCACTGTCTTGTTTTGCAATAAATATATCTTTGTACAATCGATTACCTAAATCTATGTGACATAAATTATTTTTAAAGCTCGTTTTATAGCAACGAGTGACTACAGATTAATTAATCTATAACAGCAATGAAATTTTAAATTAAAATGTTCAATATCCTGAATATTCAGTAAGTCGATCTGCAGATCCCAGATTCGACAGCATTCTATTATTTATACCTAGTAATCTGAATAGGTTCAATACTCCAATCGAATGTGTTGTGTGTTGAAATATCAATGAAAAATAACAAAATATTAATAAATACGGGAGTGAGATTGTACTTAGAGAACTGATTTTTCTCTCATGCAAGTCACGAGTTGTCTGTCATATGACATCACCGCTTCGCCTAAATATTAAATAATAAATAAGGAAACGTCATAATCACCTTCGTCATGAATCTACGTAATAATGTAATGATATAATAAATATAGGTGAATAATATCGCCAGAAAACTAATCTAATTGTAAATTAAAATATTATTAATTGCACAAAAGTAACTAATAGTGAGTGGTCTTTATAATGTGCTAGGTACAATGGAAGGTCCTATTGTTGAAAACGACTTGGATGAATATAAATTCAGTAATAAAGGAAGATCATGTATGTATGTATATTAATTAGAGAAACATGTTGAACAGTAATATCTTTTAATTGCCTATATAATTAATACGTTACTACTACTCGCTGTAATCAAATATTAAAATAATTAATTAACCACAACACTACAATAATAGCTAGCTGCCAAAGTTCGAATATATTATACTCGTAGTAAAAATAGTTTATCACTAGGTAAAATTAACTTCTACCTGTTGGGAATGCGGCGCTTTAATCGAAACCGTGGAACATACGGTGTCGGAGTGCGCCGTAAGGGGGCCCCAAACGAGAGGCCAGGAATTTCAGATACGGCCGGATTTATCACCGTGAACACTCATTGCTCATATGCTCCGCAGTAAGACTGGTTGGGAGTTTTGATCTGTGAGCAAGTCAGGCGCCAGAGGAGGCTGCTGACGTGGCGGTGCTACCTATGCGTAGGCGTAGAACTAATAGTGGTAGGTACCTCTGTGTGCATCTTTGTTCCCCGCAGAGGAGCTGCCGCTGACCCTCACGCAATCGAGGATTGCTAGCTGGGAGGGCCGAGGGGCCTACCCAGCGAAGACAGTGGTGCGGAGGAGTGTTCCGACCTACTATTCGGTCGGGAAATAGGTAACCCAGGACACTCCTCTCAGTCGAAAGTCGATCCTATGACCCCCTGGCTACGGGTGGCGTCTGAGGTGTAGTCGGTATGGCGTTGTGGCCACCGCCAGCTATCACATCTTGGTCAGCAGCACTATGCGGCCGCGATGAGTGAGGCCGACATTACTACGTCGGCTTCACCCCGTAGTCCGGCGTGATTCTGGTAATTTGGTTTCCACGGAATAGAAATAAAATTAAAATTAACTATTGTGCTCCTAAAATTCTTAATCAAGGTATTGACGTAAAAGTTATCGATAATGAATGTCTAACTCATTATAGTTTAAAATTCCGTTTGTATTCTAAACTTCTATGTTGAAGCATAAAGTAGATTTTAGCTCTTCGTCTTATTTTATGTTCCTCTTTGCAAGGTGTTTGACATCCTTGATTGTGTGCTAATAAGCAGTGTACTGAAACTTTCCCCTGCTGGAGGACGGAGGTGTAACTAGCTAATTGCCGTACGCTCTTCTGCGGTCTATTCAACTTACGACCAATTTACCAATCAAGTCTGAACAAGAATACTAAAAGTTATTAAAGGTGGTTGTTTTGGGTTTGAAAAATTTTGTGCGCATCTTAATTCTAAAAAAGCAATATCAAGGTCCATATATAACCAAGTACTATATCAGGAGAAGTTTGAATATAGCGCCAGTGATTGACAAAAATAACATACTGGTGTGCCGTGGTCGTTTAATGCGAAGGAAATAATGACATGTGACAAACTAGTAATTAGTAGATGCTAGTGGATGGATACAGACGAAGACGTAGACAAAGAAAAATAGTGAGGTACTGTGTAAAACCATGGACTTATTATTAAGTCCATGCGTAAAATAGAGCGAAAAAAGTGAGTGTTGAAATGACGGCTGTAGAATAAGAACAGGCAAAAGTTATTTATGAGGCATAATATCTTTGCCTACTCTATAATGGACTTTGGAATTGTGTTTTCCTTATAATTTTAATTTACAGTGAACCTTACTTATTATAATCAATGAATTATTAGTACGAATCATATAGCGAAATGCTAATCAATGTACAGCCATAGCTATTTGAATAATTGTCATCGTTAAATATTTAAGGGCTAAATTAAATGCCAATCACGCATTATAATACTCGTATAGGCAATGAACAATACTGTCAGTTGTGACTTCAACTCTATAAATAAAGGACTGACGACATTACATTATTCACACGAGAACATTATGATAAATTAAACAAACAAATAGCTCTTGAAAGTTAAGACCTGCATCATAAGATAACAGCAACACGCAAACAGGTCATCAAATACGGCAATATTTTGGTTATAGTCATGCTGTAGATGTCCTTATAATTAATTCTTAGGATCTTTGTGACACATGCTTCACTTAGTGCAACGAATATTATAGACAAAGTTGGAGTCGTTAGCCAATCAGACTCTGGCTTTAGGAAGGATATGTCCAGTGAGCGACGATTTGCAAAAGACAACGATGCCATGCCAATCCAGACGGGTATTTTATATAGGTAAACTAACAACCCGCCCGGCTTCGCTTTAATATAGTGTGTCTTACTTGCTAATAGATGAGTTCCCTATTTGTGAAAAGTTTTTAACTTTATTTCAGACCTTTAGCCGGAACATACAATTTTTTTTATATTATTTGTCGATACGGCTAGCTCAGTAGCCACTATCGGGTGAGTTGCGCAGGTCATACACCGGATCCAGCGGCTGAGCCTAGAGGTGGCCCTGCACAAGTCCAAGGCTATATTATTCTACAGCCGACGACACGGACCGACTTGGGACCTGCACATTGCGGTGGGAGGCGTCCGCGTCGGCGTCCGGGCAAAGCTCAAGAAACTGGGCCTTGTCCTCGACCGCCGATGGGACTTTTGGGACTCTTTTAGACAGCACACTTTGAGCGGCTGGACCCTCGACTAACGGGGGCGGCCAGGGCACTCACCCGACTGCTCCCCAACATCGGGAGATCAAACTCTGCCGGAAACTATATGAAGGGACCATACGGTCAATAGCCATTTACGGGGCCCCTGTTTGAGTAGAGCACCTGGTGGCCATAAGCGCTGCGCTGCTGCGAAAACCGCAGCGCACGCTGGCCGTCAGGACCATTAGAGCATACCGTACGGTCTCCTTCGAGGCGGCCTCCCTCCTTCCATCCATGCCGTGAGATCTTGAAGCTCGGTTTTTGGCGTCACTGTATCGATGGCGTCAGGAAGCTGTCGCCCGGGTTTCACGCACAGGACGAAATCGAGCAAAGCGGGTGGAGCTTTGAGGAGATCTTGTGGCAGTTTGGAAGGACTTGCGCAACCTAGTGCGGGCCAAAACATCATCACAGCGGTGTAGCCCACACTGCAAGATTTTTTTTATTGCTGTATGGTTTCTGGCCCTCTTCTGCTATCTCGTTTAACGCTAACCATCGTCTGAAACGAGTTTTATATTCTTGTTTTTTTTTATTGCTTTAGGACAGCAGACAGGCTGACCGCCCGCTTAAAATTTAGCAGTTACCGTCGCCTATGGGTGTTTGCAACGCCAGTGGCATCGCGAACACGCTGCTGTCCCATAAGAGTACAGGAACTTGGGTTACTAATACCGGAACACAACACAAGGTTATTATGGCAACATACTTAAAACCAAAGGTGGTCACCATCCAGACGGTCTCGAGGCCCTACCACGTAGCTAGGGTTATTTTGTTGCCTTTTACGACAGGCCGACCCCGGCCGCAGAGGTCAGTATTATTTCTCCACCCCTACACGGATAAATAGGTTTGACTCTCAGGGCACGGCTGCTTCGGGCGGTACCTGTGTCGCATCACTCAAAAGGAGCAAACGACAGAGTGCCACCACTGTGACGCCGGTAACTACGACACGGCGCTGCACACTCTCTAAGTGTGTCCCGCAAGGGTATCAGAGCGCCGAAATCTCGTCGCCACCATCGGTCGTGACCTCTCGCGATCATCGTCTTAGCGATGGTCAGGAGCCAAGCCGGATGAGAGGCTGTCGCCTTATGTCTGCAAAGAAGGCGGCGGAGAGGTAGAGGGAGCGCGCCAGGCTCTCCTTCCGCTCACGCAGGACCATTCGCCGCCGGAGATTGGCGACAGACCTCCGGCCGCTGTAGTGAACAATCGCGGCACGGCCCCCTGAGAAAGAGCCACAGCCCGCACACACACACAAGCCCGAGAGAGGGGCACGCAGGTCAATCCTGCGTGAAAAAGAAGATGCTGGGGCTTATCACCCCCCCGGCTTTGAAGAGGTCCGTGAACTTGGGCCAGCGCCTGTCGGAGCCGCGGCTTGACTAATCCGTCACGTCCCGTGGCCTCGACACTTAAGGCGTATGAAGGAACACCGGGGTGGTTTTAGTGGGTATACTAGCGATGTGTGTCGTCCAACTTAGAGAAGGGGCCGTATGGGCGCATTGCACGGGGAGTCCCACACTACCCCGCCGCCCTTTCCTACGCGGCGGGGTGTGCGTCATATGCAATATCTTAAAAAGCACCCCACGCTTTTTTACAATAAAATTCATTTTTTTGTTAATCCCACTATCCTAAATTTAAATTTATTGAAAATTATTTTTACCTTTTAGTTTGATTTTTTATAAAAGCGTGTTTTTTTAGTTTTTTTTAAACTATCATTTATTTATAACTTTTTAGTTTCATTAACTATAAAATAAAAGCGTGATAATATAATTTATTTGTTGTCAATATCCAATCGGTAATATTTTTATTAAATTAATGCCATCTTCCGGCTATGTTATTATTGATTTAACGCCATCTTTTGGTAATGTTATTAATAATGCTCCAGGTAGCGTTTCAGCAGAATTTTGACTTTATTGTTCAAAGTAAGTAAAAATTGAGTCGAATGCTGAATAATTCCATTACATACAGGTCAAGTTAATATTTATCATATAAAAAAGAACAAGAATCCACCGTCACGCGATTTTCCTAGGCGGTCACCCATCCAAGTACTGACCGCGCCCGACGCTCCTTAACTTCGGTGATCGAACGAGAACCGAAAATTCATTAATCCTGAGGATCCTGGTAAGGATAATGATACAAACTACCTAGTCAGGTCATAAATTCTGTCACATGTTTAATGTAAAATAATTGTAACAAGTTTATTCATTATGTAACCATTCATATACCAAAATGAACTTAACAAAACATAGATTCTTATGACATTAAAGTTTATTCAAAATGACCTCCGTGATTTTGAATACAAGCCTTCAATCTGCGCGGCCAGTCGTCTATCGCAGCACGAACGAGGTCCATGTCAATATCGGCGGCTGCCTTAATCAAGGATGTCTTGAGTGACTCCAAATTGGGATGAGGCTTTGAGCACGCCTTTTCCTCCAAGTGTTGCCATATCTTGTAATCTAACGGATTCAAATCTGGACTGGAGGAGGGCCAGTCTTCGTGCCGGATGAAGTCGATTTCACGCGCCGCCAGCCAGTCTTGTGTGCTCTTCGCTCTATGAGCTGGCGCCGAATCTTGTTGGAATACCCAGTGCCTGTTATTGAACATGGTATGAGAAACAGGTTCCACAAGGTTCGTCAGGACTGTATTTTGATACACAACAGCATTCGTTTTTACACCTTTCTCACAAAAATGTACCTCTGTTAAGCCCCAATAAGAAACTCCCAACCATACCATGAGCGAGGATGGAAAATGACCTCGTTGTACACGCGGAATACGGTTGCTCGCTTCTTCACTACTGTGTGCGTACACCTTATCATTTTGTTTGTTGTAGCTCTCTTCTACGGTAAACATTTTTTCATCCGAAAAAAGAATTTCCCGATATTTTTTTCCCGCGTACCGCTTCAACAAAGCGCGGCATCTCTTCAGTCTCAGGTCCATTAGACGAGCATTCAAACGATGTCCTGTTTTTCTTCGATATGCCCGAAGCCCTAAGTCTTCATTTAACACCCTTTTCACCGTGGTTCTGCTTAACCCCATCTGAAGGGCCAACAGTTTCTGCTTACGTTTGGGATTTCTTTGAATTCGTGCCTTCACAGCTTTTATCACTGCTGGAGTCCTAAGAGACCGAGGGCGACCACTTCTTGACCTGTCATCTACACTAGAGTCTTCATTGTATCGTTTGATGGTACGATAAACGAATCTTTTGGTTATATTCAAATTTTTCAGTATGTTAAAAATTTGAATTGGCGCGTAACCGCAACGATGCCACGCAATAACTGCAACACGGTTTTCTTTAAGCGTCCACTCCATATTTAAAAATGAGTAAAATTCTAAAAGTATACATTTTTATTTTCATGAAAAATTCGAAATTCGAATTCAATAAACTTTTTTGTGGCCAGCATTCTAAAAGAAAAGTTTTTACTGTGTGACAATACTTATGACCTGACTAGGTATATAGATTATTGCATTTTCATCGGCCCTCGATATATCTACAAAGTTTGAACGAAATCTGGCTGTTTAAAGTGGGCCAAAATCGCCCAGAAAAGGAGTCGGTTACAAACAAATAATTACAAACATACAAACAAACATACAAGTGAAGCTAATATAAAGCGTGTAAAAATGCATTATAATAGTATATTGTCGTAAATCAGTCCTCACACACGCTGTGTGCTGTTTGTGGAATGACTCACATTTCCATCTGACCAATGGCAAAATCATTTTGTGGTCGATGCATATAAATAACTGGTTTATGAGAACCTACTTACAATGTTGAACCGCTGAATTTATTATATCCTTTACATCTAATACATTGTAAACATGTTATTGTTGTTTATTGACTGGACATCCTCTAAAACAGCAATGAAACCGTTTCTAAATACGTGACCTTTATTAGCAGCATTCCTAATAATAGTTACCTAATTTAACGAGAATATGATATTACGCTTACGACAAAAACTATTTTAAATGTATCATTATTTTTATGGGAAAATTATATCAATAGTAATCGAATAAAATAAATTAAAAGTTCCTTAACCTCAGACAATTTAATATTGGTATGTAATTTAATTATATTAAATACTTTTTCTTTTACATGGTTTCGTTAAACTTTGCACATGAATTAGCAGGTAATTTTAAACTTCAACAGAGATAACCCTATTATATGTATGGGCTGCATTGTAAAATAATAATACGAACACGGTGATCTATCCAATCAGTGTAAAATGAGAAGAATATGCCAATCGACCTCATTCTTAGGGAGTCGTATAAGAGTAGAGCGAAATACTCCTTATGATAGCTTATGGTAGAAAGAAAGTGTTAAGATTAATTCAGACAGTTGGTCACAGCTGTCAGTCTCTTTTAAGTACGCTCATGATTTGACTTTAAATCTAATATGAAGCAACAGCGGTATCGATAAACCTAAATTAGTTTATTTTTAATGTGGTAAGACAGCAGACAGGCTGACGGCCCGCTTAAAATTTAGCAGTTACCGTTGCCTATAGCAATAGTAAGTAGTTTTTGAAATAATTTGCATATAAAGAAAATCAAAATAGTTTTGGAAACCTTGAATACGCCATATAAAGCAAGCGAGATTGTCATCTTTAGTGTGGTGAGCAAACATACCTACTATTGGCCTATTACCAATAATAGGTTTTGTTCGAAATGTTCTACAATTATAGTTTACAGACCATAGACAAAATTTTGCATAATTTTACAATTCACAAGAACTCTATCTAATCTATCAACTGATAGATAAAAGACTGTCTGTGTGGAAATCTCGAAAATATGTAACACCGATATTTATTCCCAATGGTTATGAAGTATTGACGGAAATTGTTAATTTCATGCACTCAAGTTGATAAAACGTTTAAAAATGAGAATATTGTGTATAAACAATATTTGATATTTCATTGTAATAGATTACATATGACGTGGTGTAGACTTGAAACTTTATTATTCTGTATAGTTTGTTTCGGTGTATTTATTGTATATTTTTCCAATTACTGAAATAAAATATATAAGTTCTGATTAGAAAGTGTTGGTGAGCGCCTAAGGTCTTATAATGAGATAATTAGTCACGCAATTATACATAAGTATACAATATATCACACTTACCAGGAGTTTTTCAGGTCCTTAATTCCCGAAAAGGTGATGCTGTTAGAACGCTGGATCTTCCTACCGAGTGTCCAAAACCTAATTTTGTTATGGTTATCCTCCTCATGAAAGGGATTTAAATGTTCTGGGTAGTCATGAATAGAGACACTCTTGCGGGGAGCAGCCATCGTAGCCATAATTGCGTGTCCAAAAAATTCACTTTCTAGACTTTTACATAATACACAATGTAAGAGGCGTCAACCACTAACTTTATCACTTATCACACTAGTTAGTTATCACAAACTGATAGCAGGTTGTATCGTTTTATCGCGAGCGATAATTACGGTGTTTGTTTTCGCGGCTGAGATCAGCGAAGGCGCGTGGTGCGGCGCTCAGCGTCGCGAGCTCCGGCGGACTACTCGCTATTGGTAGCCGTACACCGTCACCATACCACTCGTTATCGAATCGCCTCTGACGAATGCTGGCGTGCACACGAACAATGTAAAATTCATTTTCTATTGAACAATAATTATACGTATGTGTTCCATATATCATTAAGACAATTGACTCACGTTTAACATCTTGCTAGACGCAAATTTAAAGATGCAAAGCCAGATCGTTCCAAGTAATGCTTCAAAATCTAGAAACTGTTTTGTTTTAAGAAATAGCTTACGTTTCTAAATAATTGAAAATTTTTACAATTACAGTTTACGAATGTTTCCTAACTTTTTCAAATATCGCGTTTACTTTCAAGTGACTTTCGTAAGAATAATGCAGTTGCATTCGGATATCAATGTTACTGGTATTTTCGTACAGATAATTGATGTCATAACGACATTATTCACATGTAGAGTTCGGGGCAAAGTTTATCGAGACAAAGCGGAGAAAGGAAATGCTATATACTATTTATTTTATTGTATGCTTATTGTGTGCCAATTGGAATGAATTTGAAAAATTGTATCAAGCAGCTTAGTTGCTTCTTATCAGTATTGCTAGTATCCTATTCCTTTAAAAATGATTTTTAGTTAAATAATAGTTATAAACTGTGACATATCTACATTGCTTACATTAAATGTATTTTCCGAGAGTATTAACTAAGTCCACGTTTGTGTAAATAATCAAAATGGTGTGCAAATGTGTAATACTTGTATATAATACATTAGTTTATCCTTTAGGTATTTTCAAAGAGGCCATGATCCAAGTAGGGTCCACTTCTAACACAACTCTACAAAAATAAATATATTTTTTGTTGCCCTAGGAATCTCTACGAATTTCTATGTTTCAGATACTCGTATTATGAAGTGCGCAGTTTACGAATATATTCATGACTAGCTGTGCCCGCGACTCCGTCCGCGTGGAATAGTGACTTTGGGCAGCATTTTTTGGATATATGAGATCAACTTAAATTGGAAATTCAACCTACGAAGACCAGCCTAAGCTGAACCATATTTCATATGATTGATAATATAAATCCGAGGTCAACTTAAATTGGATTATACAATTTCCGAAACTTATCATTTTTAACAAAAACTATTTTATTTTTCTAAAATAAAAATAGCCTATGTTACTCCTTGATACATCAACTATCTGTCAGTGAAAGTCCCGTCAAAATCGGTGCAGCCGTTTCAGAGATTAGCCGGAACAAACAGACAGACAGACAGACAGACAAAAATTGTAAAAAATGTTATTTTGGTATTTGTACCGTGTATACGTCCGAATGAACTTAGTAAAAAGCGGTCATTTTAATATTACAAACAGACCCTCCAATTTTATTTATTTGTATAGATAAAATGAATGTGCTCTAGTTTTTATGATTTCAAAGCCAACGCAATAAATAAACTATTATTAAAAAGAGACAAAATTAAAAGTATGATCAAACAATTTGTTAAAGCGACAAGGAAGGCGATTGTTTCAAGTATATTTACAGAAAAATTTCTAAGTTTCGTAGGGAAAAATTAAAAGTACACACATCAAAAAAGTCTAAGCAACATGTACTAATTTAAATTTTAAGATGGTGGATGAGGCGCTGTATGGATGAACTTCCTGAATGCACCTGAGCCTTTCAGTATTTCCGGGCCGACGGTATACTCGCACCCTTCTTGTATAAGGCCTAAATCCGAATCGCGACTCATCGGAAAATAAGATTTTATCCCATTGTTCCTGGGTCCATGTTCTGCGTTCTCTACACCATTCATTTCGACGAGCGCGATTCCCGTGACGTATCGGTGGGCACCTAATTGGGCGTCGAGCTCGTAGGCCGCACTCATTCAGTCGATTTCGCACAGTTTGGGGACTTGCATCAACACCACTTGAATTTTGTAGCCTCAAACTTATCTCTCGAGCGGTTAACATCGGCTGGCGTCTTGCAGTCAGTTGTGTGTACCGGTCTTGCCGAGTGGTTGTACTCCTTTTACGGCCTGGATGCTGTTCAGCGGGTTCCCTTGTATTATTGTAGCGCTGCCAAAGACGACAAATAACACTTCTATGAATGCTAAAATGCCGAGATACCTGAGATTGATTACTTCCCGCTTGCAACATCCCTACAGCTCTTTGCATTTCAATTGCCGTCAAATGACGTCGCTCCATGACGTAAAGAATATCTAACAATTCAATTTTGTCGCTAACTTTATTTAAATGGTTAGTAAAATTATAAAATCAAGATTAAACGTAGCAATAAAAACGCACTTAAATTCAAACAAATTCCCTTTCATAGGCTATTTTTATTTTATGAAAAAAACAAAACATAATCGATTTTTTTTTACAACCAGCCAGTATGTCATCAATAACAAAAAAGTTTACATACCTACGCACTTTGAGTGAGTAAAGACTTAGAAATTAATTTGTATAAATGGTAAATTTGTAATATCATGCATGTTGCTTAGACTTTTTTGATGTGTATATTTGATGACAAAATTTGAAATATTTGATGTTCCTCAAATTCGGCAATTGATGAAAGATGCAATTATTATCACAGTTATGACAGTTTCGGAAAGTGAAGCTTGGAAGAGTTTTGTATTGGTATTAGAAAATTTTCTACTTAACCAGAAAGCATCAAATTATGAAGAAATTGTGCAAAACATGTTGATAAGGTTTTAAAATTCAGGAGCAAATATGAGTATAAAGCTGCATATTCTCCACAGTCATTTAGATAAATTTTCTGATAATTTAGGAAATTATAGTGATGAACAAACGGAACAATTCCACCAGGATCTAAAAGTAATGGAGGAAAGGTGTCAAGGTAGACGGGATTGCCATATGATGACGGATTACTGCTGGTCGTTAAAAAGAGATTGTCCTCTAAAAATTGTAGAAGAAAAGTCCATAAAAGACGTTTCAATGAAAATGACATGGATTTTCAACATTTTCCTGTATCTTTACTTTGATACATACTATCATAATAAAAAAAAATACATTATAAATATTTTCTGTTATTTTTTTTTCATATTTTTATTCAGAATTTTGTAGTGTAAAATTAAAATAAAGAAGAAGTTTCATAAACCGTAGCATAAATATATCAGAAATCAAGGGCAACAAAACCACTGTTGACCAGTGTAATCATACAAAATCGTATTCTATCGAAGGCATAAACTTTCTTTTAAATATAGCCAGCCTATCCTTAATTAAGGTGATATGATGTGTGTATCTACTTATTATAAATATTGATTTTCGACAGTTTACACTAAAACAAGGTGTCAACATGTGTGACATGTGTACGGTAAGCAAAACAAAATATTAGCTGACGATGACGCCATCTTTGAATATGACGAAGCCGCGTCACCAGCAAGCAGTAAGGCGAAGGTCGAGTAAACGTAGGAAAATCATACCTTGAGCATAATAATTTATGTGCAAGCAAATAGACATTGTTAAAATTAAATAAGAGTATTTACGATTTAATATTATATGGATAATAAAAAAATGTAGTTACAATGTTATCTAGATATTATTACGTGTTTTACGTTGTTTGTTTCAGTTTGCATATACATAATGTATCACGTAATTATTAAATCATATTTGCTTATGACATTAATTTTTCGTCTTTCAAAAGGTTACAATGGTAATCTTCCGTCCTTATAATTAAATGCCAACAAAGAAATACCATTTTATTTACGCGTTATTCTTAACAAAGCACTGTATTCTGCAGCGTTATGAGTCAAGGCACGCGATCATAGGGCAACCACCGAAATATACCGACTAATGGACTGCCTTGGTCTTATCGATCTATACGTCTGGTGGTCGTGAAAAGGTATGGTATATATGGTAGCAATACCTTAATGTATTAAGTTTTCGTATATTCGTTCGGCCATCGACTCAAGTTAACCTGGCCAATAATTAGCTGCGTTTTGCGGTTGGTATTTTATAGGTAGGTAAAGGAAAATTCCTTGTAACTACTATTAAATTAATTGGCGTTTTATATATTCCTAATCATGTCTTAACACAAGGTTCTTCTCGATACTTCCTTCCTTAGCTACCATCTATCAGTTATATAACAACTAGTTGACACGGCAAATGTCGTTCTGCCATATGAATTAAAAAAAATAGCATATATCCTGCTCCAAGATCCAATCTATGACTATAACGAAATTCATCCTTCTCCAAAGAGGTGTCAGGTTACATATACTGGGTATGCGGGTTTCCTCAAGATGTTTTTCATCACCATCTATCTGTATGTGCCAATTATATTCATGAAAATCGAACAAAGGACCTCTAGAAGGCCCGAGTGTGATACCATTTGGCTTCCCTTACGACACAATGTCAAAGAGTTATAGCTTCGCTAAACATCACTGATATGAGTTTAGCTAAAGAAAAAGCAATTGTCGTATCTATAAAATTATACATTATAATTTTATCAACTGCTTGATTGATCTTTGAATTAAAATTAAGAAGTATAATTGTAACAAGATATCACTAACAATTGGTATTAAATTTCGCGGCGCACAAGAGAAAGTATCTACTTACACACAGGCTAAACAAATAAAAAGTGAAGCGTAAAATAAGACCGAAAAATTAGCGTTACAAGTGTGCCGGTTACAAAGATTCGCACTCATCGAAACTGTGATGTCATTTGAAGCGTCGTGTATCTTTCCTACCTATCACAAATATAAATTCAACTATAATTGCGTTGTCAGTGTCTAACCAAATTTAGAAATATTAATCATCAATCCTGTTACCTATATAAACAAAATCCCATAAATACAATCAAGGACGTTATTCAAATTAACCAATAAATACATGTACTGGAAAACTTCACATAGCACCATCTTTACAAAATCAACCGTAGAGAGCTTGTGTTGTAGGTATTAGACAACTGACATACTACTTATATATACACACATCAAAAAAGTCTAAGCAACATGTACTAATTTAAATTTTAGGATGGTGGATGAGCCGCTGTATGGATGAACTTCCTGAATGCACCTGAGCCTTTCAGTATTTCCGGGCCGACGGTACACTCGCACCCTTCTTGCATCAGGCCTAAACCCGAATCACGACTCATCGGAAAACATAATTTTATCCCATTGTTCCTGGGTCCATGTTCTGCGTTCTCTACACCATTCATTTCGACGAGCGCGATTCCCGTGACGTATCGGTGGGCACCTAATTGGGCATCGAGCTCGTAGGCCGTACTCATGCAGTCGATTTCGCACAGTTTGGGGACTTGCATCAACACCACTTGAATTTTGTAGCCTCAAACTTATCTCTCGAGCGGTTAACATCGGCTGGCGTCTTGCAGTTAGTTGTATGTACCGGTCTTGCCGAGTGGTTGAACTCCTTTTACGACCTGGATGCTGTTCAGCGGGTTCCCTTGTATTATTATTGTAGCGCTGCCAAAGACGACAAATAACACTTGTGAAATGCCGAGATACCTGAGATTGATTACTTCCCGCTTGCAACATCCCTACAGCTCTTTGCATTTCATTTGCCGTCAAATGACGTCGCTCCATGACGTAAAGAATATCTAACAATTCAATTTTGTCGTTAACTTTATTTAAATGGTTGGTAAAATTATAAAATCAAGACTAAACGTAGCAATAAAAAGGCACTTAAATTCAAACAAATTCCCTTTCATTTAATTTTATGAAAAAAACAAAACATAATCGATTTTTTTTTACAACCAGCCAGTATGTCGTCAATAACAAAAAAGTTTACATACCTATGCACTTTGAGTGAGTAAAGACATGTTGCTTAGACTTTTTTGATGTGTATATTTCTTTTAATAATAACTACATATTAAATAGGACTAGAATCAAGTTCGTGATCCCTGAAGGTGTTGCGACTAGCGAAAACCGCTACCTCACGAAGTTAGGCTTTATTTTTAAGTTGGTTGTTTCGTGGGTTTCTATATCAGAAGATTAAAGACGACGGTTTTTAATGACATAAAAAATAAGTGTCCTTGCAGTCTTCCTCGGGATTTAGAGGAAGTAGCGACTTATCTAGGATACTGTCCGGATGTGCATGACATTGAGCGGCAATCAGGCAAGTGAACAGCAGATGCGCAGTTTTTTTCCCGGTCGTCTTCCAGTCTCAACTAACCTCATATCAGGAAGTCGTGGGTTGTTATATTATTATCTAGTTAGTATTAGTTTAGTAGTATAAACAGTATTGTTTATTTATTTAAAAATGATAATACTACACGTAGTTAAAAATTAAATATTAAAATGGAATTTGGGCAAAAAAGATCATACTATACTGATTATATATGATACTAGCTGTGCCCGCGACTCCGTCCGCGTGGAATAGTGACTGGGCAGCATTTTTTGGATATATCTTATGGTTTGTTTTGGATTACAAACCTTAAAAACCCTAAAATATAAATTAATGAAATATACAAATTGCCTTCGAACCTGCAAGGTCCAGCCTAAGCTGAACCCTATTTTATATGATTAATGATATAAATCCGAGGTCAACTTAAATTGGATATATAAAATCCGAAACTGATCACTTTTATGTAAACCATTTTTTTTTTTCTAAAATAAAAGTAGCCTAAGTTACTCCTTGTTACATCTGCTATCTGCCAGTGAAAGTCCCGTTAAAATCAGTCCAGCCATTTCAGAGATTAGCCGGAACAAACAGACAGACAAAAATTGTAAAAAATGTTGTTTTGGTATATGTACCATGTATACATCCAAATGCACTTAGTAAAAAGTGGTTATTTTAATATTACAAACAGACCCTCCAATTTTATTTATTTGTATAGATTATCTATACTATACTGATATATATCAAACCTTAAAATCTTTAGATATTTCCTAAAGAAAATTCATTATCACATCACTCATAAGAAAACCAAAAATCATAACGGAACGCTTCTGATATTTTCTTTTTTCACGCCCGTGTCCAAATATTAAACTCGTTCAATGTCATAGTTACTATGGAAACAGGAAACTCGATTTATTAACAGTAGCGTCTAAAGAAATATTTATAACGTTTACGATATCGTAACTAATTAATGTGGAAAATTTATAGACATAAACAATTATGACGGCGCAGCCTCCGAATCTTTCGGCGCGTATTTATTATGGCCTGAGTACAGATATTCAGTGTGTATCCAAATCGCAATATTTTATTATATAGAGTTCCGTAGGGTGACAATTATTAATAATATTCCTTCTTCCAGGTACAATGCTCATTACCTATCGGAGTCGGAGATCATCTACCCTGCAGGTGGCGTTATTGTGATTCATAACCATCTTCAGAAGAAGCAAAAGTTTATAAGATTGCAAGACAAGCATAAGCCGATCAAGTCCTTAGTACTTGCGCCAAATAGGTAATTATGTTGTCATAAGTGACCTAAAACATGCGTGGCCCATGCTTTTATACCTACGCTTGAACACGTGTTGACTTGCATGTCGCACATGCTCAATAGGCGTAATATTCGAACCAGAAAGGGAACCAGTCTTTTTTTCGATAAATTTCTAGAAATCCTTGTTGGATTATACAAAGATTTCATATATTTAAATTTTTTTTACTGCCCGCTTATAATATCACCTCTATAAGTAGCAGTTCACACTCCTCATACAACCTAGTAAACGATATAGTTACATAGTTTCCTAATTTGGGAGACTTGGCATAACAAGAGCAGTGCAGCAGTGGTTTTTATCCGTGCAGGGGCGGAGAAAGAATACTAACCTCTGTGACCGGGGTCACAGGCGACAAAACAACCCACCCTAGCTACGTGGTAGGGCCTCAAGCCTGTCTGGATGGCGACCACCTTTGGTCTTAAGTATGCCGCCATAATAACCATATACTGTGTTCCGGCATTAGTGACCCAAGTTCCTGTACTCTTATGGGACAGCAGCGTGTTCGCAATGCCACTGGCGTTGCAAACACCCATAGGCGACGGTAACTGCTAAATTCTAAGCGGGCCTTCAGCCTGTCTGCTGTCCTAAAGCAATAAAAAAAAAACAAGAATATAAAACTCGTTTCAGACGATGGTTAGCGTTAAACGAGATAGCAGAAGAGGGCCAGAAACCATACATCACTATTTATGACCTTACAACTTACAAACGAAGAAAGATTTTAACTGTGCCCTTCGAAAATTCAACTGCAAAGGAATTTGCATGTGTTCAATTCTCATACGATTCCAAATATTTGGTGGCCATAACAGGAGAGCCAGATTGGTATTTGTACTATTACAATTGGGATAAGGGAAAAGTGGAGAGTCACGCGAAGGCGCAGAACCCAAGCGGACAAGGAACCGTCGAGAGCGTAAGAATCCAATGTATTTCCATCTCCACCAGAGCTTATACCCGTGTCGCGTCATTGGCCACCGATCCTGGTCCTGAGCTATTCCCATCGAGTCCCAACGGGAATACCTTGTACAGGTCGTCAGTCCTTTGGGCTGGGCGGCACCTTACACTACTTTTGTCCAAACTAGGCTACATGTTTCTTCATCCTCCTGCCCTTATCTCACATTATATGGGGTCGACACAACATGTTAGATGTTGTAATAGTTGTGGCTTAGTTTTTACAACCAGCCGCCTACCTGACGTTAACCCCTTTTTGGGGAAAAATCTGTCATCCTTTTTATTTAAATTATTTTTCTCGTTTCACATTGAAAGTAGGACACGAAATTTCGTTGTCAATTATCTAATATATCCTCAAGCGACACACATTCGACAACTACGTCACGAGGGCTTCTAAATAGGAAATTCGCAGTGCCGAGCGTCTTCGAATGCTCTCGGTCCAGCATTCCATTGCGCTTGAATACAGACACAGGCAGCTTGCGCACAATGCGTCCATCTTCATATATTTTGGTGGTGGCTCACAGCTGTCTTCCTCTTGGCAAGTTAGAGGCCTTGAATTCGCGTTTTCTTTCACAACAATACATAACCTTCGGCGAAGGACATTGTGGCAAGCAGAGATATCACATAGGTGGATCTTTACAGCATGTGTTTAGACAAGAGGCCACTAACATCGGACATACTGCAAATTGCTCGCAGTCTTCAGGGTAAAAGCACGCCATTTTATTTAATTTTTTCTTCTTTTTCTTTTGTAAATTTTATAACATAATAAATAAATTTCTCCTAGAATTTTGCTAATTTTGACGGATTAACGTCTATCTCCAAACTAGGCTACATAATGTCGTAAAATTCGAAAAATTAATAATTTCATACCATTTGACGATAAAATGAACTATTAAGTTATAAAAGTCTGTAAACTGGGTTCTCCAAATATAAATTCCTGAGTATTTGAAGAGACAAGAGAAAGTGGACAGGGGGGACGGTGACCAGACTAGCGTCACGACCCTGAATACCACCGTTTGAGACGTATAAACGAATACCTGGGTGGTTTCAGTGAGTATACTAGCACGTTTTCAAAAATGGAGATCCTTGCGAGTCTGCACTAGAGTCTTCTACCCCTCTATGCGTTTACTAATTCCATCTCGATAACAAAAAAACGGGAATACAAATTTTTTATTTCTTTTGCGATAGAACTGTAGTAAACGGAATCATTCGAAACAATGAAAAGCATTTATCTATTAATGCAATTATCTCATTATCAGGTGCAATGTAACCCAACAGACGCAACATTGGTCGTCATAACAGGCCCATACACATTTAGAATAATGAACGTATCAGAAACCGTTTGGCGACAATGGGGCTGGTGTAAGGCAGAAAATGTAAGTAATGAACAAACAACTAGATTCTTTTGCATAAGTACGCTAATTTTGTCGTTTCCTTTTATCACGAGTAAGATACCTACGCGTTTAAATAGGAAAATTACGTGGTCTGACCGTTAAATAACACCGTTTGTTGTAGATTATTATAACTAGTTGTATGTGGCTTACGCCCGACAGAATTTTGTTTGGAACGAATGATGGGGTCATAATGATGGTCGAGAATGGAGAACTTCGCCAGAACTGCATCTTTAAGGCGGCTGAAGTTGTAGAGATGGCTTTAAAGAAAGTTGAAGTGGAGTAAGTGTTCAAAAATACGATTAATTTGGTCAGCTTAAAGTAGGTCGTAGGAGAAAATAATAAGTATGTATAACACGCAGTCTAAGAACAATTGACTTTTTAAATACATATCATGATGTATTTTGTCATTCATAGTCCACACATGGCGATATATGCATACAATTTGTACAAGAGAAAGGAAAGATATGAAATCATACAGATATCCAAATTGCCACTTGGATCAAACTTTTGCTATTTAAAACTACGGTGACAGATGATTTTAACTGCATGAAATTGACACTCATAATCAAGTTTTTTCTTTGTTAAGAGCTGAAGAAGTTGATAAAACAAGTACATCCAGTAAACAAGATACACCAAGCGAAGCGGCAGTCATGTTTGAGGAGAGTTATCCCGTCACTTGCTTCATAAACTTTGCTAAAGGTATTACAATTTTAATGTTAATACGGGGGTTGATCCAAAAGTACTGACAATGAATATTAACACGATGATTATAATAAAAAAAAAATTCTCTACATACTTTAATAAAATTTATAATGTCTGTTCACTACGGTTCTTTTAAAGGGTCCATTAATTAGTGACGAGAAAAACTAGATTTGTAAATTAATTTCAAACTCATTTATTTTGGGAATCGCACACAATTTTGTAAATTGATCATTGTTTTTATTTTATCTTTTAATTTCATAGCTTTTTTTGTCACGTTACTGATTCGTTTACGTGCGTAATGTGACATTGATATTATTTTTTTTTTATTTCAGGTTTCGCTTTTGCATGTGGTCCAGGATACGTTCATATGTTTGAGAAGGAAACTCCTCATCACTGGAGGAAGAGAAATGTGTTTCGCATTTCCAAAAAATCTTATAAGTATATTTTTTTGTGATAAACATATTTAAAATATTAAAATAGGTGTGTGTGTGTGTGTGGATTAACGTTTACCCTTTATTTTTAGACATACAAGAGAAAACCCAGTGTGGTCGACCCTTGATGCTATACAGCACATAACTGTTGATCCTAATCAAGAGACTTTACTTATAACTACACTAAGAAAGCAGTTGTATTATGTCAAATTATTTGGACAGCATATGCTTCAGGTATATTATTCGGTGTTTAATTTACTGTGAAATATCACACAGCGCCATCTACTCCCAAAGTAAGCAGTAGAGTGTTTTTGTTATGGGTACTAGATGACTAATATACTACATATATATAGGTACTTTTCTTTTGTAAATAAATAGTACATATTACACATAAACGTCCAGACGCGAGACGAGAATCAAGCATGCGACCTTCGTAAGTGTACCGAAGTACGTAGCCTTTACTCTGTTACGTTAGTTGCTATTTTTAATCATCATTACGTTAGTGTTGAATCCCGGTTGCAACCCGAACCTTCGCTTCGGTGCCCGGGGTCCGCTTGTCGACTATAGTACGGACGCGGAGTAGGAAGAATTTCGTACAATGACTTGTTATTATCTGTCTCTGTCACTCCCGCGTAAATATAATGAGTCCTCGCTCGCACAGAGCAATGACCGCCGTCCTCCAAGATTGTAAACACGAGATTGTAAAGCAATTTTGAACACCGACTTTAGAGTGGAATAAATGTTATAATAACTGGTTTGAGCGAATGGAAAAGTGTATTAAGCTACGTGGTAAATACTTTGAAAAACAATAAAAAGTACTTTAGGGTGTTAGTTGTGTTTTTTTCTTCAAACGACAAAACTTGCCTCAAAAATGCCTCGTAGTAATTGTAACTCGGTTTTTATAACTGTTATAATATAAAATCTAAATAAATAATTTATTATAATAACAATAATTTATTTAATAATTTAGTAAATTTTTTTCTCCTTCAAACATTGTATGTAAACCACTCTTAATACAAAAATGTTTGTGACCACTGTCAGTAGGTAAAGAGGTCATTGTACGAAATTCTTCCTGCTCCGCGTCCGTAGTGTCGTAGTAGTAGTAATAGTGGCTGTTTTTAATACTAAACATTTAATTATATTTTCATTCTTCGTACAAACATCTAGGAGCCAAATGTCATGAGCCAGCCAATAAGTAACTGAGTAATGTCACGAGAAGAACTGATTGTTTTATCTTCGTTACTTTTACGTGGCTATTTTCTTGAATTTCTTTTGCTAAACAAAAAGCCATCAGAAAATAGTGTTTATAGCTATTGCTGTCTGACTCACATTATACTTAAGGATACCCAGCGATGTCTTTTGCAGTTTGTAAATTCTCAAAAGGGATTCATAATCATAATTCGCATTTTCGATTTCCTGGTTGTGTAATGGATACCCCCAATTGCTATTTATTGCCGGTACCCCGCGGTCATTTTATCTAATCTTTATCTTTAATAACATCACTGATACATAATCTTGCAATAAGATTTAGATATTAGCTTGGTTACTGGAGTTGGACTCCGTATCTTTTTTCGTCTCTCCATTAAACTGTCGTTTTTGGTAAAGCTCCAAGGCGCTTTAGATGCGTAATCGTGTATTCTTGAAATATTTTTGATATGTAAGCTCTATATTTATTACATTTAAATTTTCATTTTATTAATCTACCTCAATCCTTACTAATATTATAAATACAAAAGTGAATGTTTGTTTTCTTTGTTACGTTTTCACGCCTAAACCGCTGAACCAATTTCGATGAATTTGGGTATAGTCATAGATTGGTCCTTGGAGAAGGACATACTTTTTTTTAAATTCATACAGTTTGCGGTACGTTTGCCGGGTTAACTAGTTAAACATAATTTATTATTACTTTTTAAATTATTGTTTGTAATTAATAATAAACTATATGTTATTAAAATAACTATCAGAGTGATTTGTATTTTAACATCTGCGACCTCCTTTATGCGTGAACTTGAACGTAGAGCATTAATTTCTAATTTTAGAACCCTGAAATTGCTTTCACGGAGCTCGGTCCGTCTTTGCATTATGGTCGTATTAATTCACTGTCAATGTGCGCATGGAAACCAATATTCATGACATCTGGAGAATACGACAAGAGCATAAGAATATGGAATTATATGACAGATGATGTTGAAATGATAAAACTGTATCAAGAAGAGATACATTGCGTATCTTTACACCCCACAGGTATGAAGTATGTTACACAAAAACTGTAAGGAATATTGAAGTCCACTAAAAATGAAATTTATTGTTGTAATTTTAGGCCTTTTCACAATAGTCGGTTTCTCCGATAAGCTACGCTTCATGGTGGTATTGATCGATGACTTTGAAGTAATGCGGGAATTTCCGATTCGCAATTGCAAACAAGCAAAATTTAGTACAAATGGACATTTGTTCGCTGCTGTCAATGGACAAGTGATACAAATTTTCTCTTCTGTATCTTTCCAAAATGTTTTTAACTTAAAGGGACATAATGGAAGGGTAACTCTTTTGAAATTTTATCAGATACTTTTCATTAAATATTTCATATCTATGTTAGCTTGGTAGTGACAATAATTTGCCTGTTAACAAATTACTGTTGTCATTAGTTTTTACATTTGTTTCGAACGTTAATAAAACATTTCGAAAGAACTTGGGTATATGAATTTTTTGTAGATAACATCACTGGCGTGGTCAGCGAATGATTTGACTTTAGTTTCATGTGGAACTGAAGGAGCTGTTTATGAATGGAATATGTCAACGGGACAAAGAGTTGGCGAAGTTATTTTAAAAACGAATCAGTTTCTGGCTTGTGTAGTTAATAGGTAATTCATATCTTTATTAATTCTTATGAGTTAAAATTGTATAAGTTTATTAATTAATATTTGTGAAAAATTACAGTGTAGGAAAAATCACATACGCAGTAGGAACGGACAGCGAAATCAAAGAAATAGGCTCAAATACAATAAGACGAAATTTGAGTTTAATTGGATGTGCTCTGGACACTATTGTGCTCTCCCGTTCCGACATGATGCTATTCATTACGGGGGGCGAGGGCGGCGTTACGTCCGTCCAGTTGCCGCTGCTAGACAAAGCAATATTTAACGAGTTCCACATGCACAATAAGAAAGTGACATGCATCGCACTGGCTTATGACGATCAAACACTCGTTTCTGTCGCTGAGGACGCGTCGATTTGCTTATGGCGATTGACAAATGCCGACGGTCGAGCTATTGCGTTGGACAAAGACTATTCACACGCTAAAGAAATATTAATCAGCAAGAAAGATTTACAAGAGAAAATAAATAACATCAATGTGAGTATGATTGTTATGGTAATATTAACCTTATTGAAAAACATGTTAATTTGACTGTTTTTTCAGCTGCTCAGTACAAGAATGAGTGAATTAGAAACAGAGCATGCTTATCAACTACGACAAGCTGAAGCAACACAAGCGGAGAAACTTAAAGAGGTGCATGAAGGTTATTGTGCAGCTATTGAGGAGCTGAAGGAAAAGAATGAGGTATGTTAATTTTTAAGTAACTGTAACAATTCGTAATTTAATATTAATATTTATGATACCTAATATATTTGGATGTCATCAGCAAATGGAAAACGAACACACACATGAAATAGGAATGATTCAACAAGATATTAGTAAACTACGCTCAGATCATGAAAGAACACTTCAAGCGTTAGAGGCAGATTTTAATGTAAGGCTCATAAGCGAATATGACAGATACCAGGTGTGTGTACTTATGTTTATTTTTATAACTAACTCATATGCTAGTTGGCCTATAACATTTATAAATCGATCATCTAACTTCAATACTTATTAATTATTTTTGGAGCGTAATTTTAGACTTTGGAAGACAAAACTGCAAGGATGAGAAAGGACTATGAACAACGTCTTGAAGACCTCGCGGAGGGTAAAAGGCAAGCTCTGAGAGAGATAAATGCCATTTTTGAAGCTAAACTTGAAGAGAAAGATCTACTTCTGCTTGAGGTAATAATTACATAACACTGACCCACAAAAAAGTGCTCTGTATTTTTGACCAGACCCACCTATGGTTATGTCGATGCTCTGAATCGGAATTTGAAGTACATTTGATCCGTACATCGAAAAAAAATTGGAAATAAGAAAAGCGCTAAATACAAATGAAAATATTTTTCTTGAAACTAGGCTACGTCTAAACTTAGTATGACTTAAATTTTGGAGGTTTTACGTTTTGTACTTTAAATGTGCAGGATCAACCAGTTAAATCAAGATCTTCAGATTCGGATGTAGCGCATCGAAATATTTAACTTTAGTCAAAGATACAGCCCACTTTTGTGCGGCAGTATAATGCATATATATACAATTGTATGTACAACGAAACCACCTATATTGAATATACAGTTGCAAGAACAAAGCGATATGGAGAAACGAGAACATGAAACGATTAAAAGTTCGATTGAAGAAGACGCAGATCGCGAAATTATAGAAATTAGAACGGCATATGAAGTGCAACTAAAAGAAGAAAAAGATGCAAACGTACGACTTAAAGGCGAGACTGGGTTAATGAAGAAGAAGCTGATAAGTGCTAATAAAGAAATCGACGAATTCAAACATCAGATTTCGCAACTCAAAGGTACGGTATTATTACGAATTATATTCACAAGGACTAGGAATATTATCTCGAACCTCACTCTTACAACTATTAAGCTAATAAAGGATTTATGCAAATAGTATTTATTATAATTAATACTAAAATTAATTAACACCTTGTTTAGTGCTGCACTGTTATTGAACAAATTTTTAAAGTTATATTTGAAAAGCTTATTTTTAAAATAAATTCTTTCTCATGTTACATCGACGGCACATCATCTTAGTGTTAAATTCTGGTCGCAACTCAAATTTCGCTTCGGTGTCTGCGATGCGCTTTCACGTCGCACGCTCTTCGACATCCTTAGTATAATAGTAATTCCATTGGCGCGCATATCACACTTTATGTCAAGCCAGTAAATTATTAATCTACTTCTGCCGGGGCCTGGCGGATGCAGCATGGCTATTTACATACAAATATATAAATTTATTACATATATATTTACATTGTATATAATGTGGAATAATATTTACAGCCGAACATAAACAATTTCAAAAAGTAATTTCAACTCTGGAAAGGGACGTGGCAGATCTAAAAAAAGAAATTTCAGAACGCGATGGCACAATACAAGATAAGGAGAAGAGAATTTACGAACTGAAAAGAAAGAAGCAGGAATTAGAGAAATACAAATTCGTGTTGAATTTTAAAATAACCGAACTAAAGAATCAGGTGAGTATAAATCAAGTTATTGTTATATAATAGATCCAGTTTATGTAATAAACTTTATCGAAATAGATCGAGCCGAAACAACAAACTATCAGAGAATTAAGGGTTCAAATTGGTGATATGGAAAATGAAGAATTAAAATTACTGAACATTAAACACGATTTGGGTATGAACGAGTAGCTTGCTAGATGTTACGTAGTACAATATTCCCACGAGCACAACTCAAATTAGTTTAGAAAAAACTTACAGCTGTAAGAAATATTAACTATAACTATATTCATTTAACAGATAGACCCGTTAGAGCGTGAAATTAAAGCAAAAAAGCTACGAATTCTTGAACTGGAAGTGTCATTAGAATCTCTTTTAAAGCAAAGATCAGTCCGTGGTAAAATTTTCAGTTGTAATTTTTTTCTTTTATTACGTTGATATGATTTTGAACTAGATCGATGTTTCTACACTGTAGTTATAATTTTCGCACCTTGTTCTAAATAGGTATTGTATTGTAGTGCTAATTATTATACATATTTCTAGGAAGGTAGCTAGAAGCATGGAATCATCAACCTTGTTTACTGGACTGTATTTAGATATACACACATCAAAAAAGTCTAAGCAACATGTACTAATTTAAATTTTAGGATGGTGGATGAGCCGCTGTATGGATGAACTTCCTGAATGCACCTGAGCCTTTCAGTATTTCCGGGCCGACGGTACACTCGCACCCTTCTTGTATCAGGCCTAAACCCGAATCGCGACTCATCGGAAAACATAATTTTATCCCATTGTTCCTGGGTCCATGTTCTGCGTTCTCTACACCATTCATTTCGACGAGCGCGATTCCCGTGACGTATCGGTGGGCACCTAATTGGGCGTCGAGCTCGTAGGCCGTACTCATGCAGTCGATTTCGCACAGTTTGGGGACTTGCATCAACACCACTTGAATTTTGTAGCCTCAAACTTATCTCTCGAGCGGTTAACATCGGCTGGCGTCTTGCAGTCAGTTGTATGTACCGGTCTTGCCGAGTGGTTGTACTCCTTTTACGGCCTGGATGCTGTTCAGCGGGTTCCCTTGTATTATTGTAGCGCTGCCAAAGACGACAAATAACACTTCTATGAATGCCAAAATGCCGAGATACCTGAGATTGATTACTTCCCGCTTGCAACATCCCTACAGCTCTTTGCATTTCATTTGCCGTGAAATGACGTCGCTCCATGACGTAAAGAATATCTAACAATTCAATTTTGTCGCTAACTTTATTTAAATGGTTGTTAAAATTATAAAATCAAGACTAAACGTAGCAATAAAAACGCACTTAAATTCAAACAAATTCCCTTTCATTTAATTTTATGAAAAAAACAAAACATAATCGATTCTTTTTTACAACCAGCCAGTAAGTATGTCATCAATAACAAAAAAGTTTACATACCTACGCACTTTGAGTGAGTAGACTTAGAAATTAATTAGTATAAATGGCAAATTTATAATATAATGCAACATGCATGTTAGACTTTATTGATGTGTATATAAATATTTAACATAAAGAGACTTATTTTAAGATACAACGTTTTCAGACCTTAAAATCTCGCAGTTGAATGAAAAATTGGCATCAGCTAAGAAAGACTTTTTGAATGAAGCCGATAGAAATTTGACGTTGAAAAATACTCTGAAGAAAATAAAGATAGACTTGCACAACATGACTGCCAATTTCCAGGACCCTATGAAGTTAAAGTTAAATGTGAAGGTATATAATTTTTTTATTTGGTTTATTTTTGTAGTTCGTGATTAGTATACATACCGTCACAAGTTTTGAGCGCTGGGCTTAAATGCGCAGTTTTCGTTTTTTGGGTCTGTTTGGCGGGGGAACCGGGGTGCGACGGGTGAGATGGCCAGCGCCGGCGCCGTATTGGTTTATCAGTCGCTTGTCGCCCCCGCGCACCGTTCGCGTCGTAAAAGAAATGTTGTTTATCAGATTTTACAACCGAATTAATCGCCAAGTACTTACTATGTAATAATAACACAACGTTCCAGTACTGGAAAAGCAGCACTGAGGGGTGGACAGTAAGCTCGCCACGCTTGTCCAAAGCGGATTAGTGGGTTGTGTTGTGTCTGTGTGATCACACATATCGATCACGGTATACATGTTTCCTCGTGTTTTTCTTGCCCATCGGTACGTGACAATTATGCTATAATATGCACATGCATATCGACTTGGGAATGGAACACGTGACCTCTAAATTGGTCTCCGAATGTGATACCATTAGACTCCCTCCTACCTTATTATCTGTAAATGTAGCTAAATCTAACAATTCTGTTTTAACGCAGGCTCTGTTTCATAAGTATGTAGAAGACATCGATTTCGTTCGAAGCCGTATAGCCGAGGACGAAGCCATTCGGGAATTCAACCGGCAGCGGGATCACCTCGAGAAACAAGTGGCGGGGCTGAAGCAGCAGCTTTCCAAGTCATTGGGGGGCTCCAAGAGTGATATCGGGAAAATAATGGATGTAAGTTTCTTGATAAATGATCAATGTCATCAAAGAGAAGAAAAATACGATTAGTCCCTCTATTACTTCTAAATTATGTCCCCATACTAGGTTTGAGCCTCCCCTTAGGGGAAACAGACATCATACTCATACTTGTCGAAGGCGGATTGGCCTTCGCGATGATTTTCGGTAATATAATTAGTCGGTGGCAAATGTTTTATTAGGCGTGAAAAACTGCCAAGCGGTGAGGTTGTCGTGGCATTCGAACCCATGGTTGATTCCTGAATATGACACCACTTATACTTTAGAATTATAGCTTTGAATTTAAAAGATCTGACTAAGGAATTCTTCACACGTACTACAACCACACCACGTCGCAACGACAAAATGCTGTCAAGCAGTGGTTACGTGTGAATAGTGACGCTGTAGCTTTTAGTAGTTGCGTTGTGGTACCGACAAAATGTCGATGTGGTGCGTTGTATGAATGAAATGAATGAACCGGGGGAGGGGAAGAGTGTGGGCGGCGTGCGCGCACTGTCTTTGCGTCGACGCAACGTTGTGTTTGCGATGTATCACACACACGGTCGATAACGACTGCAAAATGTGGTACGTGTGAATAGTCCTATTCATTTTCAATACGAAATATACACCCAGCCACGTGGTGTGGTTGTGGTCGTGGTACGTGTGAAGAAGCCCTAAAAAAATTGTTGAGGTTTGACGTTTACATCGATCAGTTACGAGTACACATACGATTACTTGGATGAATATTTTTAGTAAATTACTATCTAGTGCAAGAACTGAATTACCTTCTGTTTTTACTTTCCGGCCAATTCTTTTTCCAAAAATGTGTACTTCTTTCAAAATACTATTTGTACTCTTTTTTTTTTTAGGAAAACTGTATCCTATTGGCAGAAATTAATAATCTTCGTAGTGAACTAAAGTCCACTCGCACGAGATGCTTCCAAATGGAGTCCATATTAGGTTTGAGTGCGCGGTACATACCTCCGGCCACTGCCCGGGCGAAGCTAAAATACGTTACTGAAGATCGGGAAAAACTTGACGAGAAATTCAAACAAGAGATTGATGTAAGTCAATGTTTTTTATACATCTACCCCTAAAAGCTTTTTTAATATATTGTTTTTATAAAATATACCAATTGACAGAAACAGTCAACAAACTATTTCTTTTTCTTTATTTGAACAAATAATCAAATTCACTTGAAAAGCAATAAAAAATACGTATCAATTAAGGTTCCACTACTAGTTATTACATGGTAATATAAAGTTATGTTATAAGAAGAAATATCTGTCTTTGAAACATAAGTAACGACATTTTTCAATGGTGTCAAACAATAATTTGTTCTGGATGGGCATCGAATCGAAACCGACTAACGTTACCACTGCACCATCCGTACAGCCAGTTCATGTCACCACAAAAGTTTCTAAATATTGACTAATTTGCTCCTCCAGTATTGTCTTGTTAGCAATTTAATATAAAAAAAGTAAATCACATTATAAAATTTAATTTATACTTGTTAAATAATTTTCCTGCAAATATTATATTATTTTAATACTACAGGAAAAGGAAGAGATTATTCATGCCTTGAAGGAGGAGAATGATCGTTTGCTCAGCAAAATTCGTTGCGGCGATGGGGACGGACAGTCTGAACCGGACACAACTGTTCCTGAAGAAAGTCAACCTCGAAACTCTGAATAAAAATAATTAATGTTTAATTTATTTTAATTTAATATATATAAATTAAACCTTAATTAAATAATTTTAATTAAGGTTTAATTTATTACAACATATTGTAGCATTTTAAACCGTTATATAAAACATTTGACGGAAAAGAACCGAAATTCCCAATTAATTGTTGCTTTAATGTAAGATCTTTAGAAGTCTCCGTGCAGGGGCGGAAGTAAGGATACTAACCCCTGCGGCCGGTGTCTGCCTGTCGTAAAATGCGACGAAACAACCTTAGCGACGTGGTAAGCAAGCCAAGCCCGTCTGGATGGCAACAAATCTTGGTATATACCAAGTATAAATGTATGCCACCATAATAACCTTGTGTTGTGTTCCGGCATTAGTGACCTAGGTTCCTTCCTGTACTCCTATGGGACAGCAGCGTGTTCGTGGTGCCCTTAGCGTTGCAAAGAACTAAAGGTGACGCGACGGTAACTATTCATTAAGTGAGCCATCAGCCTGTCTGCTGTTCCTAAGTATTAAAAAAATCTTGTTAAAATATAAGCTAATCTATCTAAAGCTAATGTTAAAAAAATATTAGCTAGAAATTACTTTGAAATAGGCATGAGTAGTTTAGTATTGTCATATGAATGAATTTGCACTACAATTTACACTGATGCTATAGTGGCGCCACCTTAATTTAACGCATTTCGACGGAGACTTTTTCAAACACAATTCTTACCTCTACACTTCAGATTCCAGAACTAAAACGAGAAACCGAACCACTTATGTCATTTTGACGCTCAAACAGATAAGTAAGCTCTATTTTTCATCATCCGTGCATTTACATGGTTATATAATACTGTATTCGTAAACAATTTGGATAGGATATCTAATTTTAACACCATGTCTTATACAAAACTTTATTTGAAAAACATAAATGCGTCGTTATTTTAACATTTCAAAAAATATGAAAAATTAAACATTAAATAACATTCATCCCATATACCTAGATCATTGCACAAAACCAAAACCAAATTAAAAATCCGAGACCCCTAGACGAAATTATATAGAGGGAGATTTGTGACCAAATCTAAATTTTTAAATGCCTTTTTTTTTAATTGACATTTAGAGAACGAAAGGCAAAATGGCTTTGCGACCTTTTGGGTATTGGGGAAACTCTTTTTTGTAGTTGCGATGTTTGCCGATGGCCCAAACCGCCATCTGGTAGAATCCGGCTGCAGCGAAAAGACCGGCTGAAAAAGAATTGTCATTTTATAATGTGAAATTAAATCCGCAAACTCCTAGGGTTGCAAAGTTGTTGCTTTGCAAAGATAACTATCATGGCATGCGTAAAGCTAGTATAATTTCACAGGAAATGGGTTGAAGTGGTTGAGTAAATAAATAATGCCACGGTGAGTGTTTCCTAAACCCATTCGTTATTCCCAGTTTCCATTTCTTTTCCTCTTTCCTACTCTTTTGCAATTCTTTCTTTTTATAAGGGAGTTCATTTATAAAGTCGATTTCCAATAAGTCCATACCAAGGATAAACCATAAGTGAGCGCTTAACGTAGTTTGCCATTATGGCGGGCTACTAGCATCTGGCAACAACCGATATTAACTTTCGGTGATTTCCGTAGTTGTTCGGTTTATGTTGGTTACACACTGTCACGAATTTTGAGTGCTCGGCGAAAGTAGCGGGTCATATTATTACGACGCAGACGTGCAGACGATACGTATGAGCGGCAAGCGACTGATAAACCAATACGGCGCCGGCGCTGGCCATCTCACCCGTCGCACCCCGCTACTCCCGTTAAACAGACCCAAAAAATAATAACTGCCCATTCAAGGCGAGCGCTCGAAACTCGTGACGGTATGTATACCAAGGCACGCGGACCCAACGGGCAGTGTTTTTATAACCATCAGTCACGAGACACTCGCACGCAGTCCCTTTAACACGTGTCCCTTTGTATAAGAATTTTAAGTTAATAAGTTAACGGGTTAGAACAGTAAACTATACATAAAAAAGACATCCTTAATAACACATACCTGGCGCACATTTAGTCATGATGGTGAAGAACAGCCACGAGCCAAACTCGTAAGTGTAGTTGGGACAGGACACATAGTTGAAGAGCAACGAGAAGGGGTTACCATCAGGTATTGGCACTCGCCTCACTTTAGTGCCGGCTGGACGCAGATTCTTCAATAGAATGTGGATGCTTAAGTTGCCCAATTCACAAAACTGAAAAATAAAATTTTACCATTGATAATTTTACATTATATTGTGAATTAAAATACAAAAGTAAATTATGAGACATAGTATATAATTCTTCAATGGACATAAAATCTTTATATAATACTAGCCGGTCCTAACAGACGTTATCCTAGTAGTGAACAAAATTGCAAATCTAAACCATTCCCGAATGCACTTGAAGACATACACAAAACTTTACCTAAATCGGTCCAGCCGTTTGTTCAGTTATATACACATATTGGGGTTCTAGGGTGTTTGATGCGCAATTTATGGTTGACTAACAAGAACATCTACTTAGCCTCTCCACATCAATGTCCACTCCCACCTACCCGCGGTGAACCCTGTTACGTCGAGTAACCTATTGTTGAGATTAGCATTGGAAACATAGGTCAACAAGCAGATGGGAATAAGGAGGTCACGGTCATTAATAACTACTTTACACCGTAGGACAGTCGTCAGTAGCAGGACACACTGCCTACCCCAACCAAACACTGCGGTGCAGTAGGCAAGGGAAAACCACTGCACTATCTTCTCAAGAAATCTTATGAAAATGAACCAGGAACGGAATGCGAAAGTATGTGATCCGGCTACCACCCGGTTCCATGTAGAGTCCAGGTCACATGATGTGAAATATGATACTGGCCACGCTGTCGTGGCTCACCAGGCCCAGCGCGGACAGAATGCTACTGGTGACGTAAAAGTAGATCATCGAGCAAAACTTTGTAAGAAGGTGAGAATAGGAACCTGGAATATCCGAGGCATGCCCCAACACTATAATCTAAAGATCTTGGGGATAACAAACTCATATGCGTGGATCAGGTTTTTACAATACCCCAAACGGCCATACTGTGTACTTTTCAGGCCCAGAAAAAGAAAGCAAGAATGGTGTAGCTTTGTCTGTGGCGGCTGAAATCAACAGTTCGGTGCTAGGCTTTAATCCAGTGAGTGACCGCATATTAACGTTGAGGAACGAAACCCTGTCGTCTCAGTGTGTGTATGCACCCACCTTGACGTCAACAGATACTGTATTGACGAATTCAATAATCAAGTCGACGATACGTTAAGAAATTTGGCCAAACGAGGCCGATCTTAATGATAAAGTAGGAGATACTTCGTAAGATCATCACCTTAAATAAATAGTTGGCAAGTATGGGCTTGGAATCAGAAATGACAGAAGTGAAAGATGGCTACATTTCTGCACAGAAAATTCCCTGAAAATAATGAATACACGCTTTAACACCGCCCAAGGAGAACTGTATACGTGAATAATGCCAGGCGATCGAGCACGCCATCAGATCGATTAGATGCTATCGACAGAAGATGGAGGACTTGCATAGTAGTGCAAAAACCTATACTGGCGCTAATTGTGGCAGTGATCACAAACTTCTAGTGGCAGACATCAGCCTTAAACTAAAGAACTGTCAGCGGGCAGTTCAGTCATCGCAGAGGAGACCCGACCGCAAACAACTGGCCATCTTTATATCAGGGAATGTTTCGCTACTAAAGCAGCCAACGTGACCATAAACAAACACAATGACAGTGATAATAACTAGGACAGACTAAAGACTATGATTCTCTCATCACGCAGAGTCTCAAAGACCACCTGCAGATAAATAATCTGAGGAAAGAGTGGATTACAGAGGAGACATGGAAGGCTATTAGAGAACGAAAGGAACTACTCAAAACCAATTTTGAGTCTTCCCATACAGAGTACCACGAAGTCTCGGCAAGAGTTCAACTGCTATGCCGTAGGAACTATAATGATTACCTGAATTCCATCTGTCAGGATATTGAAGATCATGCGCAAAAATTTCAAACCCGAGACTTATTTTTGAAGGTCAAAAGTATTACGAGAGAGTACAACTCAGACATGGGCCATAGAACATGACGGGGGCAAGCTGTTAAGCGAGATAGATGAGGTGACAGAGAGGTGGCGATCGTACTGCCGACTTACAGTACAAACTGAATATACTCCTAATATCGATGAACAATGCTTGGAACCGGACATAATAGAATCCGAAATAGAAGGCGCACTGGGTAAACTCAAAATGAATTAATCAGAAGGTAGAGACAGTATTTTTGCTGAGGAACTGTAATATCTAGGAGATCTGGGAATTAAGTTATTACTTGATCTATGTAACCAAGTTTGCTGAACAGGCAGATGGGTAACCGATTGGAAAGAGTCCTTGCTAGTTCCACTACACAAGAAGGGGTCGACGAGGATACGTAGCAATCACCGTACAGTGGCGTTAATATCGCATGCGAGCAAGATAATGCTTCATGTAATTAACGGCAGGCTACAATCCTTTATTCAGTGGCAGATATCTAGTGAACAAGCGGGTTTTGTGAAGGGTCGGGGCACAAGAGAACAAATTGTAAATGTAAGGCAAATAATCGAGAAGGGTCGTGAATTCAACATACCAATACTCATGTACTTTATAGACTATACGAAAGCGTTTGATTGTGTTCGATGGGATTGTTTGTGGAACATCCTGTATGAAATGGACGTAATTCGACACTTTGTTTTTTTTTTTTGGTCTCGGGGAAAAATCTCTCTTGACGAGTTCACCCGGCCCGGGGGGACCGAGGGATACGTGGGACTCCGGGAAAGATGTTCGACCATCCGACTACCCACTAAAAACCCCGCTGTTCTATCGCCTACGCCCGGGCCCACGGATATATGGCCTGCCGATCTCGTGGCTACGGTAAGGGTGAATAACGTCATTTCAGGATCCTTCAAGCCAGAAAAGGGAGTAAGACAGGGATGCATTTTTTCTCACATTCTTTTTAACGAATATGGTGAATATATAATGAGGAAAGCCTTGGAAGATTGGGAGGGGCATCTCGGTCGGTAGCATGAAAATTAGCAACTTGAGATATGCGGACGACATCACACTTTTCGCATCATCGGAAAAGGAACTTGCTGACTTGTTTCACAGAGTGGAGTATGAGAGTAGATTGGTGGGACTCTCTATTAATAAGTCCAAAACGACAGTCATGGTTATGAACAGATCTGGCTAACTCTCTAGAACTGGAGAACTCTCGGACTTAGAATTTGTCAGTGAGTTTGTTTACATCGGAAACTTATTGAATGACCAAGGAGGAAGTATATTAGAGATCAAAAGAAGAGCACAAATGGCCAAAGCTGCAATGAACAAGCTGACACGCATATGGAAAAATCGAAAGGTCTCCAACGTGACTAAAATGAGACTAGTCCGAACATTGGTCTTTTCAATTTTTTTCTACAGAGCAGTATCATGGAAATGGGCATCGGGCATCAGAGCGCAAGAAAATAGATGCACTCGAAATGTGTTGGAGACGAATGCTCCGCATATCTTGGACAGCCAAAAGAACAAATAAATCTATTCTGGACCAGCTTCATATAAAAGTCAGGCTCTCAACAATCTGTTATCGGAAGATTCTTGAGTACTTTGGTCACATTGCCCGATGACAGCCTTGGATAAGCTGATTGTGATGGGCAAGGTGGAAAAAAGCGACCATGTGGCCGATTACCTAGCCACTGGTGTGACCACGTAACTGCCCTCACTGGACTCCCAATAGCAACCGCTGTTCGAGAAGCTGAGGACCGGACGAAGTGGAAACAGGCCACGGTTGATTTTCAAGGACACGACTTTTAGCAATGAAGAATTCGACCAAGAAGAAGGGAAAGTAGATTATATATGTTTCTAGACAGTTGGGGTGTACAAGGCCACACCAAGACCTCTGGGGACCAAGTCAACATCACATGTCAGCTGATGCACTCTTATGTATTTTAAGATCCCTCAACTACTTGGGCACTCCCCACAAGGGAGCGACTGTACAGCCGTACACATGTAATGGACTTGCAAATGAGCAGATTACATGCGCCAATTCCTTTATTTCATTTTCTTTCATTGTTAATAACAAGTTGTCCCAAAGTAAGTAGCTCTTGTGTTACGGGTACTAGACACCTGATAAACTGCATATATACTTTTTTTGTAAACAAATATATATTATACATAAACACCGAGATGTGAGACGAGAATCGAACCCATGACCTCCGCAAGCGTACCGAAGTATGTTAGCCACTACGCCACGAATAGAGATTATACAAATATGGAATGGATCAAGAAAATGTTAATAACCTTTATATATACACGCCAAGCACTCATTTACTAATGTGTAAGTCTCAGTACTCTGCGCTTTTAATAGTTTCAGCTGATACTTAGTTCAATTGTCAAGGCTTAGGGCTTATAATATCCCTGAAAAATTTATTTATTTATTTATTTTTAGTAAGACTTACAGGCTAATAAAAATTACAATATGTATATATAATCTAACATTCTTAAAAACTATTGCTGATTACAAGTCTTAACATTTAGATATTAACTACTACTCTACACAGTAAAAAGAAAAGAAAAAATTAATAACGACTTCAATTCAATGTTCAACAGTGTCGAAAAAGTATTTACCCATCATTACTTTGAATCTGTTAACTTTAGTTGTGAATAAATCGATATCGAGCTGGGCATCTAATTGATTAAATTCATTTGCACCTCGAATAAAAAAGCTATTTTGTCTATAATTAGTAGGTGCAAATGGCACACTTAACAATTGTCGCTTTCTAAAATTTTTATGCTGTGTACGGAATCCTATATTAGCTAAAAGTTCGGGACAGTCGGATGATCCATTTGCTATGTTAATAAGTAAACAGACATCACTTACGGATCTTCTGTATTCAAGTGGCAAAAAGTGATAACGTAAGCATCGATCGTGATAGTTTTCAGAATTCTGTTTAGTCTTAAAATCTAAATATCGTAAAAATTTCTTTTGAATACTCTCCAAGCGAGATATATAAATTTGGTAAAATGGATTCCACACTGGTGATGCATACTCTAATAGGCTGCGTACATAAGAACAGTAAAGGATTTTGATGGTTTTCAAAGAACGAAAATTAATTGAGTTTCTTATCACAAAACCTAATGATTTGGATGCTTTATTAATCACATTGTTTATGTGTTTATCAAATAAAATAGTAATATCACTGTAATAAATAAATATCCATGCAGGGGCGGAGAAAGAATACTAACCTTTGCGGCCGGGGTCGGCCTGTCGTAAAAGGCGGAAAACAACCCACCCTTGCTACGTGGTAGGGCCCCAAGTCCGTCTTATTCATGCAGAGGTAGAGAAAGAATACTAACCTCTGCGGCCGGGGTCGGCCTGTCGTAAAAGGCGACAAAACAACCCACCTTAGCTACGTGGTAGAACCTAAAGCCTGTCTGGATGGCGACCATCTTTGGTTTTAAGTATGTCGCCATAATAAACTTGTGTTGTGTTCCGGCATTAGTGACCCAAGTTCCTGTATCCTTATGGGACAGCAGCGTGTTCGCGATGCCACTGGCGTTGCCAACACCCATAGGCGACGGTAACTGCTAAATTCTAAGCGGGCCGTCAGCCTGTCTACTGTCCTACGATGCCACTGGCGTTGCAAACACCCATAGGGGACGGTAATTGCTAAATTCTAAGCGGACCGTCAGCCTGTCTGCTGTCCAGCAATAAAAAAATATATAAATCCTAACTAATATTATAAATGCGAGAGTGAGTTAGTTTGCTACGCTTTCACGTCTAAACCGCTGAACCAATTTTGATGAATTTCAGTATAATTATAGATTGGGCCTTGGAGAAGGACTATAGCTATTTTTTTTTAAATTCATATGGCAGAACAACGTTTGCCAGTCACCTAGTTACTATATGTGTGTAATATAAATTCTTAATAAGAATATTTTGCTATTCATAATCTATATAAATAAAATGAGAGAGGTCTGCAGTTGTGCGCGCATCACGGCAAAACTACTGGATATATTTCAATTTAATTTTCTAAGTATTATTTCTTAGTGATATCTTCATTTAATATAAAGTTATTACAATTTTAAGGAACAGTGTGTTTTCTTGCCGCGGAGACGTGGGGCAAGCGGTGTAGCGCGCATGTTTACTAAAACCCATATTTTTTCAATTTAGGTACATTTTTCTGTTATTCGACCAAGGAAGCGGAAAGGAACGGCTAATTCTTAATCAGAATATTTTGTTATGTATAATCACTCATACATAAAGTGGCCCATTAATGCTTTAATAAATTAGCATAATTTAATCACAAGTAAATTTTTTAAACAATTCATGCTATCATTACTCAAGTATTAACAAAATGGACTTTAACCATACAAGGTCAAAGGTTTACTGAATAATTGATGAGTTAAATAAATAAAATGTTGAATTTTCATTTAAACAACTGTTTTGGCGTGATTTTAAGGCCTTTCCTTATAATGTAGTTTAATATATAGATTTAGTGTTCCTGAATCTGAGATAATTTATATGATTTGTAGCATAAGCTTTACATTTTCAAAGTATTTCTTTAAGAAGAGAACCAATTAATTTTTCCTTTTAGAGTTGGAGTGTTCAAATATTTGTGATAAATGATAGGATGATGATAAATCAGGATATTTAAAATTCTAATCTTAATCATTAAGAGGGATATAATAGAGTTGTCTGGTAGAGATAGCTCTTTAGCAATAAGACCTTTGTGCCATCTAGTTTTATATTTTTATACCTGTTTTTTTAGTACAGTAAAGAGTTGTCCATCTGTCTATCTATCTAATATATGTAAATCCAAACAAAATGATTAATGTACCACTTTCAAATATTATATAACAACAACATTATGTCTATATAAGAAAATGGAATTTACTCATAATAATATGTAAGCTATAAGAGTTATTACTTCTAAGTATAATTTTTATGTATATTTTATTGTTATGAGATGGAAATCCTTGACACACATTCCACTGATTGGAGACTCCATAGTAATATGGAACTTCTGTGCAATGCAACCTAATATTTGACAAGGGAGCAACTGTCTTAACAGTTGTCATTGGTATACCCGCTAAAAGCACCCCAGTGTATCTCTACAGCACCACTCTCAGGGGTTCCTACCCCTGAGAATGGGGGACCTATATTACATAGGAACTTTTGTGTGTGCCTATATATATGCGTAAACATTGTTAATGTCATTAGACATTAATTCAGTAGGGGTAGAGTAATTGGGAATGGTTTTACTGTCTACAAATTTAATGGATATATGATACTTACAACAAATCCTCCAAGTCCAACATAGAAGCAGGTTGAGCACGGTGCAGTGTAAAGAGGGTGGTTGATGTGGTATGCCACATACAGGGTGAACAGCCAATAGTAAGCACAGTTTCGGAACAGATTCTTTAATGGCATAGTACCATGTGAGAAGCGATGAATAAACAGGGTCTCAAATAATCTCTTAGCATAATGAGCTGACCAGCAAACAGCTGCCACACTGTAAACAATATAAAGTAAAATGATAAATGAGATGTCTTAAACAATGGATGCAAACTATAAAATAATATTTTAACCCATAGCACATTGCACAATTTAATTTTTTCATATCCGGTGGCTTCTTAGATGAGACAATGAAGTTCTTGAAGGCTTAAGAAGTTTATACATTAGGTGTTGGAATTAATTACACTAATGAAAGTATTGCAAATCGCTTTCTACTTCTTTTGACCATCTTTCGGGTATTGTACGAATACCATGTCGGAAGAATGCCTCGTCTTTTGATGCAATACATGAATCAACCTATTTTTGACACTCTTCAAAAGAAGTGAACTTCTGCTCAGACACTATGAGCCATCAAACAAAACAAATGGTAACCTGAAGGAGCGATATCTGGAGAATACTGCGGATGCGGTAGGAGTTCCCATATAAGTGTTTTTAGGTACGTTTATACCGGTTTTGCGATGTTTGGACGAGCATTGTCGTGCAGCAAAATGACTTTGTTGTGTCTTCGGAGTATTCTGGCCGTTTTTCTTTCACTGCACGATATGACACCATGATTTAGTCATTATGAACCAATCTTTAGGATTAGTTCACAACTATAAAAAACAAACATTTTGAAAATGTTATCCAGACATCAATGTGTCATTTGTTTCTAAACTCAATACATAGTATGCAATATATTAGTTGGAGAAAATAGATAGACATACAAGTATAATGAATTTTTAAGTTTTAAGGTTACATAAAAATATGCTTTCAAGTCTTTTGAAGCTTAAATAGTATAGTCATATTTAGAAAAATTATATTATATTACCAATTTATCAACCGCTAGTCTATTTAACCATTGCTAATTTATCAGCTTTTCGATTGCCAGCGCTTATCAACTGCTATCCTCAGTGAGTTGTTGTTTTCATAATTATGTGTTATTTGCTGCCCATACAGGGAATTCAGTGTTTTCGCAGTAGCTGTATAAATTATAATATTTTTTACCGTTTCTAATAGATTGTAATTACAGTAAGTTGATTCTAATTAAAATTTATATTAAACCTCTTAGAAAGTTTTTACAACATGATGACTTGCAAAAAATTACTGTTCTGGCTTGATAGCCTTGATATTCCTGTATAATAAATTGTCTTGCCTGTAAATTTCTATGTCTACCTGTAGAATGTCTGTATATTTGAACTATATTCAAGACAAAATATTGGCGTAAGGATTGTTTTGTTTCAATGATATTATAAAAGAGAAATATGTAATACTCACATTGCAACACTTCCTGGAGTTGAATTTTGGACTCCATATAAGATCCACGGCCTTTGATAGACCCAGAGATAAACAAAGAGTGGTCCAGCATATTCAGCTAAGAAAACATTTTTCCAAGATATCTGAGGGCCCAAATCCTTAAGGTAAAGCTTTGCACCGTTCTGTATATTTAGAGATTTGAGAGTCTCTTCGTCTTTTAGCGCTTTGCCCTTTGCCTCCAATTTAAGAGCTTGCCGGTCTGGGTACAATGATCTCTTCACGCTTTCATGAATCTTCTCTTTCACGGTTTTGATTGTAGCAGCTTCGCTTACTTGTATCTTTCCTACAGGCTTCGAGCCAACAGCATTCAGGATTTCAATCTGAACAAAAAATACATTTTTTTAGGAGAATAAAATTTTTACTTACGTATTTGAAAGTTTAATAAACACAATACCTCCATTGTGCCTTCACTTCGACAACTTAAAATGAGTGCGTCTGCAGAATATATTTAAATCTAATCAAAATTTTAGAAAATGCTGTTTAAATTATTATCAGTCACAGTCACTCCAGTTCCACCGGTGATCACCAGTCACCAGTCCAGTCAGTCCACCACCGGTCACTCCATACACGCCACGGCTTTTCGAGTACAATAGGCAATTAGGCATGTCCATATAAAATCGATTAATTTAAAATGCAATTGATAAAATAAAAGGATTATCCGATTGTTAGATAATTTTTTTTTTTGATTCTTTCTGCAATCAGCCATCATTATCGGCTATAATCAGAAGGGTTGTTGGCAATCAGTTAGGCGTTGAGAGCAGTACATCCATTGTCTCTCGTCGAGCTCCATGACGTGTGCCCGCCTGAGGTCTGGTGTTGTGTCAATGAGTGAATGCGCCAACACATTCACGTGGCTATTTAGTCTGATTTTGTATTTCGAGCTTCTTTTCCTTATTGTTTCTTTCACAGTATCCATCTCTAAGTATTCGTGTACTTCTGTGTTTTTTATAAACCATGGTTTGTTTGCGATTGTTCTTGTTCTTAGTACATTGTTTTGAAACCTCTGTAGAATTTCGACATTGGAATGACTAGCAGTTTCCCATAATTCAATACCATAGGTCCATATTGGTTTCAGAACGCAACTGTAAATCAGGAGCTTATTTTCTAGGGATAGTTTTGACTTTCTGCCCATTAGCCAGTACATTTCTCTGAATTTCAAGTTTGCTTCTATCCGTTTTGCCTTTACGTGATCTTTCCATGACAGTCTTCTGTCCAGGTGCATCATCCAAGATACTTAATGCATGCCTTATGTGGTAGGATTTCACTTCCCAACTTCACAGGAGGGCAGTCACCTCTTCTGAGTGCAAAAGTGATGTGGTTGGACTTTGGAGAGCTTGCTTTAATTCTCCACTTATTGAGCCATTCATGTGTCATTTAAGTGTTTTTGTAATATTTCGGAAGCTTTTGTGGCATTTGGCCGTGAGCGTTTCTTCGTTTTTAGGGATGATTTTAGAAGTGTGTAAAACGTATAGGGGAGGTTGATCTTTAGTTTACAAATCAAACCCTTATGCCAGACTTTATCAAAAGCTTGCTGTATATCCAAGAATACAGCTGAGCAATATTCTTTGTTTTCCAATGCTTGTCTAATCTTGTGGGTAACTGTGTGCACTTGCTCTATGGTGGAGTGCTGAGAACGGAAACCAAATTGGTGATCAGGTATAATTTTTTGTTCTAGAATAGGATTTAGTCGCTTAGTTAGTACTTTTTCGAAGACCTTTGACAGCACTGGAAGCAGACTTATAGGTCGATATGATGAAACTTCTTTTGGGGGTTTACCTGGTTTCGCTATCATTATAATTGTTGAGACTTTCCATAATCTTGGATAATATTGAAGTCTAAATATGCTATTGAATAGTACTGTTAGGAATACCACTGCTTTTCTGGGTAAGTTCTTTAGAATTTCAGCTGTAATTAAGTCAAAACCAGGTGCTTTCTTGTCCTTTAGATTCTTTATTTCTTTAGTGATTTCCTTTGGTGTAACAATTTTGATGGGAAGGCACATCTGATGGTCTTGCATTAGTATGTCATTCAATGTAGTTTCTTCACAATGGGTATTTGAATCGTTTGGTTTAAAAGCTTTTGTGAGAAACTCACTGAATACTTTGGCTTTTTCATCAGAGATTCTGGCCCATTTAACGTTTTCTAATTTTATGGGCTGATTTACCTGCTGAGGCCTTCGAAATGTTTTGGTAAACTTCCACAGTGAGTGTTGGTCATTTTTTGTTGGTGATAGTGTTAGGAGATGGTCTTGTAGGGTATCATCCTCGTATTGGGCTATCATCTTCTTTATCCTCTTTTGTGCGTTATTGCGTGATCTCGTGATCATTGTGGTTCCGACTTAATTGCCATTGTCGGCGTATTCTTCTTTTATTACTGATCATTTCTCTTATTTTTAAGGGGAGGTTGATGTTCTCCTGTCTAGATTTTAGGTATGGGGTAGATTTCCACGCCGTTATTTGGATTAGGTTTGTTATATAGCATGTGGCTTCATCTACATCCTCTTCACATTTCAGTGGTAGATTTAGGTTTATATTTGTATCAATAAATTCCGCGAAACAGTCCCAGTCTGTTTTATGGTTATACAACATTTCGTTAGGTTCTTTATTAATAACGCATGTACTAATTGTAGCTATCACAGCAGTGTGGTCCGAAGAGCCATCAAAGTTTGATTCTCTTGATAAGTAGAGTGATGAGATTCCTTTAAAGATGAATAAGTCTAGCAGATCTGGAGTTTTATTAGGATCTGTGGGCCAATATGAGGGTTCGCCTGTTGATAGTATGTCCAGGTTGTTTTTATGGATGCATTTTAAGAGTTCTCTTCCTCTAGTTGTAACCAGTCTAGAGCCCCAATTCGTATGTTTTGCATTGAAATCTCCACCCACAATGTATCTTGTGCCTAAGGATGAGAAGAAATGTGTGAACATACTTTCATTGATGCTAGATAAAATCATGATAAAATATTAAATGAGCTCTACATCGATGAATCAATCCATAAACCTTTTAAATCGCATTAACGATAAGCCTACAAGGTTTCTAATTGCGCTATTTTAGTTTTCTTTTTACTGTGGTAAAAATCAATCGCACTTGCATGGATTATAATTTGAACTAACCAAATAAATATTTGTGGATGCACCAAAGATGATTATTTTTTGTTGCAGGGAATATTGCTACTGATGAAAGAAACTGTTTATCAGTTTAGTGTTTACATAAATTATCTATTCTGTAAAAGCGTTACTCTTTGTTCAGAATTTATTTAATTTTATTAAAATCCGTGCAGGAGCGGAGAAAGAATAATGATCTCTGCGGCTGGGGGTCGGCCTTTCATAAAAGGTGACAAAACAACCCACCCTAGCTACGTGGTAGGGCCCCAAACCCGTCTTGATTACGACCACCTTTGGCCGCCATAATCACTTTGTGTTGCGTTCCGGCATTAGTGACCAAGTTCCTGTACCCTTATGGGACAGCAGCGAGTTCGCGATGCCACTGGCGTTGCAAACACCAATAAGCGATTGTAACTGCTAAATTCTAAGTGGGCCGTCAGGATGGTATAGGATATATGGTGGCCTACAGTAGTAAAAAAAAAACTTATAATTTCATAAATAAATGATTGATTTATTTTTTTATTTATTTAGACTAGGTTAGAAGCTTATTGCCAAGCACGCACAAGCACTACTGTAGATTAAATCCAGGTCACCTTGACCTGGTTTCAATCCTCAAGATGACAAAGAATAATAATGTTTTTTTATTTTGCAAAACTTTTCTCTGAGTTCAAATTTAGGTCAGTGGCTTGGCAACAGCTTATCCCCTATAACAGATAATTAACTACATAACTCTTTTTTCATTAAGTCATCATCATCATCTTAGCGTTGAATTCCGGTTGCAGCCCAAACTCTCGCTTTGGCGCCTGGGGTCCGCTTTCCGACTTTTTCTTCTCCACTTCGCACGGTCTTCGGCATCTCTGGTGGTCAGTCCATTGGCACGCATATCAACCCTTACGACGTCAAGCCAGCACTTTTTGGGTCTACCCCTCCTGTCAAGACCCGGCGGTGGTGACAAGGCCAGACATTTGTGCCCCACATAAGTAGCCGGTTGCCGTAAAACGTAGCCATACCAGCGAAGGCGACACTCCTGAAATTTATCCGCAATGTCATGGACATGAAGGCTGCTGCAAATGCGAGAGTTCCTTCCGCGTTACTCTATACATCCACCGCAGCATATTCATCTCCGTGACTCGCAGTGCCTGCTTGTGTCGCACCAGCACCGGCCACGCTTCACAACCGTATAAAAGAACAGGCCTAAATAATGATGATCTTAAAGATCTGTCCCTTCAATTTAACCGGTATTTTAGGGTCACAAATGACACCAGTTACCTTACACAATTTAGCCCACGTGACAGCAATTCGTGCCTTAACGTCGGAGTCAATGTCACCAGATGTATGAAATACAGATCTCAGGTATTTCACCTGTTCCGTGCGCTTGACTGTATCATCGCCTATGCGTACTGGTGTGGGATCTGTGGAGTTACAGGCCTAGTACTCGGTCTTCGTCACGTTGAGTTTCAGACCGCCGTTTTCAAGCGATTCCTTCCACGCCTTCATACGTACCACCAACCTACCCCTGTCCGAATCTGCCAGCGCGATATCATCAGCATACATGAGGAACTATGCGTGCTGCTCATGTGAGTTTCTGATGCTATCTGACAGTACATCTACTACCACACTAAACAAAAACGGACTAAGAAAGGATCTCTGGTGTACTCCGACAGTGATGGGGAAGGAATTTGGGTCACCAACAGCGGTCCGAACCACGGAATCGGAATCGCGGTACATGTCTTGGATAATGTCAATATAGGCCTCTGGAATTCCTTTGGACCGCAATGCCCACCAGATTATCGCGCGAGGAATACAGTCGAAGGCCTTCTGCAAGTCAAGAAACAGGCAATGCAAAGGCGTATTATTTGCACTGTATTTCTTCGCGACAGTCCTTAGAGCAAACACCGGGTCTATTATCTCGTGACCAGGGCGAAATCCATATTGACAGTTACGTGTGTGTTGATATTAATAATTAAAATTTAACAAAGTGTAGTAGATAATTAGTGAAATTGGACTAAATCTAGATCTTGGAAGTCGAATTACATAATTGGAATCACTACAAATTGAGGCTAATGTCTTCAAAACATTTAGTCGGTGAGGCCTTTTAAAGTGATCGCAACACATTTTGAATTTTTAACTGAAATAACTGAGGAATTTCTTTGTAAAAAACAGCTGATTGTTAATGGTCAATAAGATTTTCATTTTTCATCATCATTCATTTAAGAGCTTCATGATGTTGGACATGACCTTAATACCTCGGTAATTACCGCACTCCTGCACCGACTCCTTGCCTTTGAAGACTAGAGTAATGATACTCAGTTTCTATTGGCTCGGGATCGTGCCGGTGAGGAGTGTCCGGTTGAAAAGGTCGGTTAAGATGCCTACACCAGGAGAGCCCATCGCCTTCCATCGACTCCATCGAATCCAACAGCTTTCCGATTCTTCATGCGGTGAAGACAATTCTGGACCTCAGCAGGCGTTATCAGTGGGACTAATCCTTGATTCGGAGGAAGATTTGGCGGCTGCACCTCTTTGTGCTGCGTGTTCAGCTGCTCGTGGAAATACGACGAGCGCCATCTCTCCTTCACCGAGATGTCCTCGCATAGCAGGTTGCCCATAGGGTATTTTACACAGCGGCACTTGGAAATGTCCTATGCTGCCTTGACCCTGGAGCGCACCAACTTGTAGATGGGCTTCTGCCTCTCAGACGATTCCAACTTATCGTAAAGTGGTTGTAAGTAGTCTGGCTCTGGCAAAAGCTCTTTTAGTGGCGCGCTTTGCCACCTGGTATGCGTCGCGATCTTCACGAGAACTGGACGTTTGCCACTTCATAAAGAGGGCTTTCTTCGTTCTAGTCTCTCTCTGGACTGTGTAAACCTTAACCTTAAATCTTAAGAATAGCCGCCTGAATCTTGTCTCAGTAAGCCTGAATTGGTTCACCCATACCACCGGCGCACTTGTCACCGATAGCTAAGGCAAACTCCTGGGACGTGACTTCATTAAGCAGCTACCACCTGATTCGGTGCTGAACTCGCTCGGCATGCGTGTCTTTAGGCTTAGCGCAGAGGTCCATGACAAGAAGACGATGTTGTGCAGTAAGACTCTCACCGGGTATGACCTTGCAGTTGGCCACTTTGCTGATGTGGTGTCTCCTAGTGAGTAGGAAGTCTATTTGGGTCGCATTCCTCCCGCTCTTGTAGGTGATAAGATGCTCGGGTCTCTTTTTGAAATACGTGTTCACGATGACAAGGTCGGCCGCCACATACGTATTGAGGATGTCCTTCCCTTCCACGTTGCCTACCGTACCCAAATCCACCGTGAACACGCTCAAATTCCCCACATTCATCACCCACAGGACCGTTCAGATCATCCCCCAAAACGATCTCCTGTGATAATGGGATTCCACAAAACACTTCTCCGAATAGATTCCAAAACGCTATTTTATCGGCGTCATCACAACCCGCCTATAACGCACAGGCATTACTTATTAAGTGGGTAACTACCCCATCGATAAGCACCCCAACGACCTTAGGGTCTTAACCGGCTTATGTATGCTTATATCTGTCAACGCTTGATTCATTTAATTATCGATACATTTATTTTTTAATTAAATTAAGTCGTATTTTTATAGTGAATTGACATGCTTATGGACCAGTTATGGCCAAACTGTCAATGTCACTAGTTGATACTTAAATTTGCTAAAATCATAAGCAAAAAGCGCAATTCATACAGATTTATCAAATAATAAAATTATTTTAAAAAACTCGACAATTATGGTTAAATTGGTTGTAAAACTGACTGACTGAAACTGTTCGCATATGAAGTCACTTACGCTTCATATATATAGTTTGTAATATTGCTTCGAGAAGTTCAGCCGCACATTTCATTCATTGATCATTCGAGATATAAAACAAAACCATGAGTTGAAAGAATGCATATTGCCGCCAAAGTTTCTTAACATAATTTTTTTATAACTTAAAGATTCACAATACCTTAAAATTAATATACTTGTCGCTAAAAATTGCGTATATTTTGAGTTTGAAATAGCGTTTAAGATGACTCACAGTTTATTTTAAATCCACAAAAAATAATCGTTTGTCCTGTTCAATCTTATATTATGGGGATCACACTTATTTTGTCTGAACCATGGAAGTAATAAGTACTACGTAGTACATAGGTATGTAATACTTCCATGGTCTTAACATGCATTGATCTATGTCTATGATCCACAAAATAGTGAGCTAAGGCAATGTAGGCTAAAATTTATACAGAGTACTAACTATAATAATAGCTTAAACTTATCTTACGAAAGAAAAATATCTTGGATAAAGTTATACTTATTATAAATTATTGAGGACTTCCATAGTTTCAGTAAAATTATTACGACTTGAATATGTTTTAAATTTTTTATTTAATTAATTATTAAATTTTAAATTCTAATATAAATATAAACTCACAAAATAAATACGTATGCTAAACTTTTTTAATCAGTTTATGTGGGTTGGTAATAGGTAAATGTAAATGTGTGTATTCATTATGGATTGTTATTGTTACATTGATACACACAGCCAGATTGGCAAATTAAAACAACAACATGATACACACAACAATAATCTACCTTTGAATGTGTGTTTATCTTTAAGTGTGTGTCAAAGTCAAAGAAGGTAAAATGGCGATATAACTCTGCTGTTGTGTATAGTGATAGTTTGTTTCTTTAATATACCAGAGTAAAAGTTTTACTGAGTATTTTTTTTCGTTGAACCTGTAAAATTGTGTGTCCAAAATGCGTTCTGTGGTGGAAATAGGAGCTAGTGTACCAGCTTTCCTTGGGAAACTATGGAAACTTGTGAACGATTCGGAAACGAATCATCTGATTTCTTGGAGTCCAGTAAGTTATTTCATAATATTAATGCTGAAAGTACAATATATGAGAGTTATTTTTTTTTGTATTATTACAGATAAATCAAGTCTTACTAGAATATCTATAGAAATTAATTCCGAAAACAACCTTTAAATACGATAGGTTCCCTGTGAAACTTGATAAATAAATAGTTTAGTCACGTTTTATACCATGCTTTCGGTACCTGACACTTATTCATTTGTATTCCGGTTACTTTTATTGGTTATTATCATTTATGTATCTTGTAATATCGAAATCAAAAACAGCTGTTCAGATTATGACGCAGTGCTAAACATCACCAAATAAATAATGGTTTTTATAAGTATCATGTTACTTATATATATTTCTTATAAGAATAGAAAAATGTAGAAAATCTTATTTAAATGTAGTTATATTTAAATTGAGAACTAAAGTATATGTTAAATAGGTTAAATTCCTTTATGTTGCAATAAGAACAACTAAGATCAAAGAGACTAAATATATATTTTTATTTTAGGGTGGAAAGACATTTGTTATTAAAAATCAAGCAGAATTTGCCAGAGAACTGCTTCCTTTATATTATAAACACAATAATATGGCCAGTTTTATAAGACAACTAAATATGTATGGTTTTCATAAAATTACTTCTGTCGAAAATGGGGGTTTAAGGTATGAAAAAGATGAAATAGAATTCTCTCATACATGTTTTATGAAAGGTCATGCATATCTATTGGAACATATTAAGAGGAAAATTGCAAACCCTAAATCAATAGTAACAAGTAACGAGAGTGGAGAGAAGGTGCTCTTGAAACCGGAATTGATGAACAAGTTGTTGAGTGATGTGAAGCAAATGAAGGGAAAGCAGGAGAGTCTGGATGCCAAGTTTAGTGCTATGAAACAAGAAAACGAAGCTCTTTGGAGGGAGGTGGCAATTCTTAGGCAAAAACATATGAAACAGCAACAAATTGTTAATAATGTTAGTATTACAACAATATTATACATTATTTTAATTCACAAATATCGTTTTAAGGATTAGAAGTATAAATAAATATGCTTTAATCCCTGTGGAATGGCAGAGGATGAGGCTCTCTCAATAGTAAGCAGTTACAGTTGCCTATAGGTGTTTATGATGCCAGGGGCAGGTGTTTATCATCTATAAGTGCTTGGAACCCTGCCATGTAGCTGGATTTGTTTTGTCACCTTCTACGACAAGCCATCCTCTGCTGCAGTGGTCATTCTTACACCATCCCTGCACTACAAATTATTTTGTGCCAAAAAATCCATGAAGAGTAGTTTTAATGATGGATAATTTAATAAAATATTTACTTGCACTGTATTTGATTATTGAAGAGTTTAATTATTTTCAGCTCATACAATTTTTGATGTCATTAGTGCAACCCACTAGGGCTCCAAATACAAATGGCAACAATGTTGGAGTGAAGAGGCCATATCAACTGATGATTAACAGTGCAGCTCACAATTCCAACAGTGAAGCATATCCTGGCAAATTAAAAAATATAAAACTGGACAAAGATGCTCTTCTGGATGAACTTAATGAAGACAATTTGGTATATTTGTATTGTTTATATTTTAATGATATTTTTTGGTATCTTCTTTAAGTATTGATGTTAGGAACTTATCTCTATAGTTCAAGTATTAAAGTATCTTAAAAATTCATAAACTATTATTGCATTAATTAAAATGAATAAAGTGACTAATACTTGGAGTATTCCATGATGAAAAAGAACGGTTATTTTTGTATTGAATTATGTTATTGACAATCATTTGTCTTCTAGGAGGATGGGCCTACTATTCATGAGTTACCTCATGATGATATACTACATAATGAAGCCTCACAGGATTCAATGGTGCCCATGGATTTTGTTACAGTAGATATACCTAACATTTCAAATGCCATGTCTGGCCATAATCTGGCCAACCCATCTGGCACAGTACAGTATCATGTTACAATGGAAGATGAGGATGGAGGTATGTTGTTTTTTTTGAGAATTTATTGTACAGTATATTCAAAAATTATTAAATTTGTTTCTTCACAGGTAACATTAGAATTGTATACCCCGTATGCCCGCCCAATGGGTCGAGTAGATCAAAAGAATCATTGCCTGTTATAACATCTCCGAGTCCTACTCAAATTCCTCCCTCATCTCCATTAGATTCAAATTCAATTGGTCAAATGGTGAACAATGTAGCCTCACCCAGCACATTCAGGGCAAAGACAAGAAATGTTATGAAAGCTACAAGTGGTAAAAATTTACAAACTCCTGCCGCTTATCAAGTGTTGAATCCATCACCTGACCTGAAACTACCAGCTGATATATTTGCTAGCGATGATTCTGCAAGTGAGATTGGAGGTACAACATCAGAAGAAGTAAATATCCAAAATGTGCTGGAAAATCTAACCAACGATCCGGTCTTGTCTACATGTAAAGATAAAATGCTTGGTGGTATTAACATAAAGGTAGAAAAACCAGAAATATCTAAAGACTCAAAGAAATCAAAGAAGAACAACAAAGATAATGAACTTAATATTAATTTAGCTGATATAAAGACTGAACTGCAAGATGATCTTGATTGGAACAATATGACATTAGCTACAGTGAACAATAACATGAACAGGTTTCAGAGCAGGTAAATATAGTTTTATTATCTATGTTTCCTTTGATATATTTGTATTAAAACATTTGGTATATATTTCTTATGTTTCTATTTTTAATGTTTCTGAAGTGTTACTATTTCTGTAATGTGCATATAATTTGAATGTTTAGGAGTAGAAGAGATAACATCAACAAAACACAGGAGGAATATTCTCCTCAGTTTGGAACAAATCAAAACAAGTATGTGACAATAAAATAGCATTCTGAATAGTAATAGCATCTGAGGTGGCCTACTATAAATATTTATTGAAAGTCAATTCATGTGGTTATTCTATCAATTCTGTATATGTTTTACGTTTATTTCAATAAGTATCTATAATAGACCGATACCAGTGAGATATAAGTCGCTCTTACTAACTCTATTTATTGGTTTAAAACAATATCTTATTTTCATTAAAATTCTTATTTTAACAACACTTAAAATGAAAAGTGTTTGAATTTATTCATCAGATTCTTGCTTTTTAAGTTTGCCTACTCATTCCAAAATTTTAAATAGTTTATTTATATTATATATATTTTAGTTTATAATATTTATTTCATTTAAACAATATATATGCGATGTTTGAATTGTTTTGGTTGTATTTAAATTATATAAAAGTGTAATATTGTAGCAGTTATATAATTTTAATCATTTTTCAGAAATGACATAGATGATCATTTAGATGCAATGCACACAGATCTGGAATCATTGAAGGAGCTTCTACGAAGCGATTCTTACGCCTTCGATACGAACACGTTGCTCGGGGTGCGTATTGTTTTATAATTTAGTGATGTAATTATGTTTGTCTTGTTTTGTAAGCCATTCTTCATTCTTGCTAATCCATATTATTACGATAAGTGCTATTTAAAATATTAACTAATAGCCGATCACGCCCGCTCCGCTGGGCGAATAACAGGCAAAACGAAATTTTAAAGTTGTTTGACGCAGTTGTTGTTTTACACACACATCGGTACCTGTAATAGACGTTTCGTTTGGGTGGGTTGGCAGCGCCGCGCGATCACGTTGCAGTCAACGTGGTGAGACCGCATGTATTGCCTTGTGCGGCGGTCGCTCATTGCACACACACAAGCGTCGTGTTGGTAATTGGGCCGGCGCGAGGTTCCGCCGAGCCGGTCTTTTGTGGCCGCGTAAACAGATAATGTTTTGGTACAACAAACTCCCAAGGCGACAGTTTATTGATTACTTTCGTAATCAATTACTTACATAATTTGCACATTATTTTAGCGTTTAGCAAAGAATCTATTTAAATAACATTACGACAAATGAAATAAGGAAACGTTATTGTTATTTATGTGATTTGCTTTTTTTACAAAAATCCACCTCATTATTAAGATACATTGATAACAAAATACAATAATAAAATTCAACTATCATTAACTAAATAGACCAAGGAATATGTTACGTGATACATATATTCAAATTAATTTCGTAGTCTAACGGTAACATTGTTACAATTTCTAAATATGTGTATTTAATTAATTGAATGGAAAATTAAGTTTTACTACACATCACACATCACTCGTATGCAAAGGGTCCTGCGTTAGATCACAACTATGATTCTTCTTCTGACACTTAATCACTGTATTCAACATTGTGGTGTAGAAGTAAACATCGCAATGACGTTATGGGCTATTATTGCATAATAAAATATTACCCTCAATATTATTTAATTAGTTTTAGTTCTGGCAGTTCCTATACCACGTAATATTATGTTTGAAGAATAAAGTTTTTAAAAATATATGTATTTATCGTCTTCTGCGATTTTTATAGTTCTCTACATAATCACATATATCTACTATATAATAATTATGTATGTACCCATAGCTTAATATTCACTCAGGTCAAACCAGACATGCTTAACATTAAACTTTTTTTTCCAATTCATCTGGCCGGCTTGGATTGCAATATAATTGGTTATATTTAAAATATTTCAAGGCATATAGGTGAAATCACAGCGTATTTCGTGATATCCTTTACAAGTAAGTTACAGATTTTGAATTCAATACATTTCAATACACCCAATTAGTAAATTTGGATAAATAATTGAATAGGATTGATAATTTAACGAGAGTCCCCATTTGCTATATCGTTCGGTGTCCCTTTTTTGCAGAGTAACAATGGTTTCTATGTCGGCAGCCGAGCCCCACAACCAAATACCTTAAGACATGATGCTATGGAAGTAAGCAAATACACAATAAACTAATAGTAAAGGCAGGGAGCCAGTTACTCGAATAATAAACCACATGCCTTATAAGTTACTAGTCTGTGATACACAAAAGCCTAATTGTTCCAAACCAAATTAGATAATATGAAAAAACAAAAAACTATTTTCTATTTTATAGGTTTATACAGGGTGGCGCAATAGAACGTGCATATTGTATCATCTTTTTTTTGCTTGGTAGAAAGCGCGCGGGCGGGAGGAGTCTACATCGTTGGGTAGGCGGGCTCATGGAGTTTTAGTCACTATGAGTAACTTCGACGGGAAGCGTCGCACATTTTACGAGAACTCTCGTTCGTGCATTGTTACTAGGCGAATATATTGTTCTGAATATGGACTACTGCGAATTAGAGAAGCTCCTAGTGCTAATTTAATTAAAATATGGGTAAAGCGTTTTGAAAAGACCGGTTCAACGTTTAAACCACAAGCAAAAGGTCGTCCAAAAACATCTAGGACCGAAGACAATATTGTGAGAGTTATGCAGTTGGTACGAGGAGATCCACAAATGTCCACTCGCAAGAGATCGTCCGTCTTACACTTATCGCGACGAAGTTTGCAACGCATTTTAAACTTAGATCTTAAACTTAATCCATACAAGCTGCAATTAACACAAGAATTGAAAGAGCCTGACTTAAGAGCAAGGCTCGCATTTGCTAATGAAAATCGATTTTCCAATCTTGACAATATTCTTTTCTCTGATGAGGCCCATTTCCATATCAATGGGTTCATAAACCGTCAGAATTGTCGTTACTGGAACAGTGAGAATCCCAAAGTCAAACACCAGAAACCACTGCATAGTCCTAAAGTGACAGTATGGGCAGCAATCTGGCAGAGGAATAATTGGTCCTATTTTCTTTGAAAATGCGCGAGGGCAAAACGTGACTCAATACCGAACGATATGTTGCGATGTTGAAAGGTTTTTTGGCTTCAGAACTAGAAAATTCAAAAATAGTGAATTCTAGGACTTGGTTTCAACAAGACGGAGCTACCAGTCACACATCAAATGACTCCATGGCGATTGTGAAAGAGATGTTCCCTGGCAGACTGATTTCAAAAAGAGGTGATATCCCATGGCCCCCACGTAGTCCAGACTTGACTCCTCACTTTTTTTGTGGGGATACCTCAAACACAAAGTCTACAGCAATAATCCGAGAACCATCGATCAGCTCAAGGAGAATCATCATCATCTCAGCGATGAATCCCGGTTGCAGCCCAAACTCTCGCTTCGGCGCCCGGGGTCCGCTTTCCGACTTTTTCTTCTCCACTTCGCACGGTCTTCAGCATCCCTGGTAGTGAGACCATTGGCACGCATATCACCCTTTACGACGTCAAGCCAGCACTTTTTGGGTCTACCCCTCCTGCCGGGGCCCGGCGGAAGCGGCATGGCCAGACATTTGTTTCCCACGTAAGCATCCGGTTGCCGTAAAACGTGGCCGTACCATCGGAGCCGACACTCCTGCAATTTATCCGCAATGTCACGGACATGAAGGCTGCCGCGAATGCGGGAGTTCCTAACGCGGTCCTTCCGCGTCACTCCACACATCCACCGCAGCATATTCATCTCCGTGACACGCAGTTCTTGCTTGTGTCGCTCTAACACCGGCCACGCTTCACAACCGTATAAAAGGACAGGTCTAATGATGGTCTTATAAACCTGTCCCTTCAACTTTACCGGCATCTTGGGGTCACAAATGACACCAGTTACCTCACGCCATTTGGCCCACGCGGCAGCAATGCGTGCCTTGACGTCGCAATCGATGTCACCGGATGCATGAAACACAGATCCCAGGTATTTCACAAGGTCCGTGCGCTCGACTGTGTTGCCGTCTATGCGTACGGGTGTGGGATCTGTGGAGTTACAGGCCAAGTACTCGGTCTTCGCCACATTGAGCTTCAGACCACCGTTCTCAAGCGACTCTTTCCACGCCTTCACACGTCGCACCAGCCTACCCCTGTCCGAATCTGCCAGCGCGATATCATCAGCATACATGAGCAACCACGGGGGCTGCTCATGTGAGTTTCTGATGCTGTCTGACAATACGTCTAATACCACGCTAAACAGAAACGGACTAAGGACGGATCCTTGGTGCACCCCGACGGTGATGGGGAAAGGTTTTGTGTCGCCAACAGCGGTCCGAACAACGGAATCGGAGTCACGGTACATGTCTCGGATGATGTCAACATAGGCCTCTGGAATCCCTTTGGACCGCAATGCCCACCAGATTATCGCGCGAGGAATACAGTCGAAGGCCTTCTGCAAGTCGAGAAACAGGCAATGCAGAGGCGTATTCTTCGCCCTGTATTTCTCCGCGACAGTCCTTAGAGCAAAAACAGGGTCCATTGTCCCGTGACCAGGGCGAAACCCATATTGACAATCCGAGACAGTGCACTCCTGTCGAATCCGAGAGTCGATAACCCTTTCGAAGAGCTTCATGGTGTGGGACATGACCTTAACTCCTCGGTAACTACCGCACTCCTGCACCGACCCCTTGCCTTTGAAGACTGGAGTAATGATACTCAGTCTCCATTGGCTCGGGATCGTACCGGTGAGGAGTGTCCGGTTGAAAAGGTCTGTTAAAATGCCCACACCACGCGAGCCCATCGCCTTCCAGGCTTCGATGGGGACTCCATCGGATCCAACAGCTTTCCGATTCTTCATGCGGCGAAGACAATTCTGGACTTCTGCAGGCGTTATCAGTGGCACTAGTCCTTGATTCGGAGGAAGATCAGGCGGCTGCACCTCTTTGTGCTGCGTGTTCAGCAGCTCGTGGAAATACGAGCGCCATCTCTCCTTCACCGCGAGGTCCTCGCATAGCAGATTGCCCACAGGGTCTTTTACACAGCGGCACTTGGAAATGTCCTGTGCCGCTTTGACCCTGGAGCGCGCCAACTTGTAGATGAGCTTCTGCCCCTCAGACGATTCCAACTTATCGTAAAGTGGTTGTAAGTGGTCTCGCCTGGCTCTGGCAACAGCTCTCTTAGTGGCGCGCTTTGCTACCCGGTATGCGTCGCGGTCTTCAGGAGATCTGGACGCTTGCCACTTCTTAAAGAGGGCTTTCTTCGCTCTAGTCTCCCTCTGGACTGTGTCGTTCCACCACCATGTCTCCTTGTCACACTTGCGACCACCCTTAGACACCCCAAGCACCTCCTTCGCCGACCCAAGGATAGCCGCCTGAATCTTGTCCCAGTAAGCCTGAACTGGTTCGCCCATACCACCGGTGCACTTGTCACCGACGGCTAAGGCGAACTCCTGGGACGTGACTTCATCAAGCAGCCACCACCTGATTCGGCGCTGAACGCGCTCGGTATACGTGTCTTTAGGCTTAGCGCAGAGGTCCATGACAAGAAGACGATGTTGTGCAGTGAGACTCTCACCGGGTATGACCTTGCAGTTGGCTACTTTGCTGATGTGGTGTCTCCTAGTGAGTAGGAAGTCGATTTGGGTAGCATTCCTCCCGCTCCTGTAGGTGATGAGATGCTCGGGTCTCTTTTTGAAATACGTGTTCACGATGGCAAGGTCGGCCGCCGCACACGCATTGAGGATGTCCTCCCCTTCTGCGTTGCGGCTGCCGTACCCAAATCCACCGTGAACACGCTCGAATTCCCCACACTCATCACCCACATGACCGTTCAGATCACCCCCCAAAACGATCCCCTGTGATAATGGGATTCCACGGAGCACTTCTCCGAGTAGATTCCAAAACGCTATTTTATCGGCGTCGTCACAACCGGCCTGTGGCGCATAGGCACTTATCAAGTGGGTAACTACCCCATCGATAAGCACCCTAACGACCATAAGTCGGTCGCTATGACGTTTCACTTCCAAAATGTCGTTCTGGAACTCCTCCGAGAGCACTATGGCAACCCCATTCTCCCCACCAGGTGCACCTGTGTAGATCAGCTTGTAGCCATTCCCAATGAACCGGGATCTGCTGGCCTTCCACCGAGTCTCCTGCAGGAACGCCACGGCCACCCTCCGCCTGGAGAGCACATCGGCCAACTCTCTCGCGCGTCCGGTTAACGTGCCTATGTTCCATGTTGCGAAGCGGATCTTTCGAGATGTTTGGGCTGCGTGAGTTGGGGCTAGCGTCGTTAGCCGTGCCCGCCCATGACACGGTAGCCCTTGTCCACTTCTCACAAGAGTCGGGCGAAGCTCTTGCGCGCCGTTATGCGGCGGCGCCCTAGCCCTTATACGATCTCGCATTCGTGTTCTGTCCATATGATTTGGCAGATTTGGCTTTTACGGGTGCGACTGCCGTCTGACCCCCCAACCCCAAAAGGAAAGCCGTCGTCAGAGCCTCGTCCGTTATTCAGCAGGGTGCGCCGACTTGCAGGTGAGGTTGACTTGGGCCCCGAAGATGTTGGTAGGGCCCCTTACACCCCCAGCTCAAGGAGAATATCCGTGGTGAATTGGCAGCAATTAAACCAGCATTACTTAAGAAAGTTTTCAATAACTTCCATTTGCGGTTAGAGGAGTGCCGTCGTAGAGAAGGTCATAATTTAGATGTTATAAAAAAAAATAAACTTCAGTTATTACTTTACAATGCCTCAGTTTTATTTTAACTATACCTTTTGTATTTATTTTTTAATCTATTTTTTAATTATGCACGTTCTATTGCGCCAACCTTTATAAGTATGTATTTTTATTTTATTTTGAAGTATTTGTACCATATTATTAATTTATTTATGAGCTGTTTGTGTAATCTGCTCTTATAGTTGAACCTTAATTATGATGTATTTTTAGATATGCTTAGGTGTATATTATGTTACAGTATAAATAATCAAAACTAAAAAGTAAAAATTATTCTTAACTTAAGAATAAAATTACAGAGTAAAAAATTATATCGATTGATATCAGCACCCCACGCTTTTAGAACAGTGACATTAATATTCTTGTCAGTAATTTTATTCTTAGGTTAATAATAATTTTTAGTTTGATTAACTATAAAAGCGTGTTTTTTTAGTTTTTTTAAACTATTATTTATACTAAAACGTATATTATTATATTTGATGATTTATTTTCACATTGACCTAGTTTTTGATATTTCATTTGAGAAGATACGAGTAAATTTTTGCTTGTGTGATGGGATACTTTTAAAAGTAGTCGTTTTATAAAATAGAACTATAATTTGCGTTATTCCAGTTGTTCGGGTCCGACGATCCGTTCTACGGGCTGCCCTACAACACCGAGGACGAAAGTAGAAAACCCACCGCGAACAATGGTAAGTTATCTTAGTATAGTTGCAGAATTTTAATTTATAAATAGAATCGCTATATTTTAACTATATTCCTTCCTCCTGTTGTGCTTTTATGCAATATCAACAATGTATTGAAGTGGTTTTATTAGTCAAATATATGCCAAACATGGTCAGATTCCAATAATGCACCCAATATAAGAACTGGGGGAGGTTGTAATATCACTCAGCATTATATTACAAGTTTATGTTAATTGTAGATACAACAAAACAGTATCCGATGATTGATTTTGATTGGCTGATCAGTAACACCGAAGCGTCGACAGCCCAGTAGCCTGGCTATTCTTCGACCACTTTCAAGACAATGATGTCAGCCTCATGGCCACATTGATTGGATATCGTCGGTAAACATAAGGGCCGCGGCTCATGTCGTCGTTGTGAGGTGTTTGTGTCGCCGATAACTGGTCCAGTCGCAACAATCAACACAGAAAAATAGGTACAGAAGGTTGACGAAGTGGTCAAATTGGAAAAACCGTATGTGTGGTGGGGCAAGGTCAGATCGTATCATCCGCTGATCAGGATCATTGCAATTTGTCACGTCTACCACCCGGTATTTACTGAAGAATCAGATGCGTCAACATTCTGTTTCCTGTTTCCACTGTGCTATTTGTAGTAACAGACCGGTACGATGGATAAATGCTTCGTTCACTCGGTAACCGTTGGACTAATATGATCCATTCCGGCCAGCGTGCGACCACAATCAACACCAAATGAAAATAACAAAACTTTTACCAATAATGTGGTTCCGATATTTCTGTCTAGTTATTACAATATTTTAGTTAATAAAATAAATTAGACATTCTAATATATCTATAGTTTATGTATTGATTTACAAATTATTGTATCTCATTATTATTGTCAATTAAAGCCAAGAAGCCGAAAGTTGAGATTTCGAATGTAAGCGGTGAGGAGTGTCGTGACCAGCTCTTTGAGGACGATGGTAGTAGCTCTATCATTATTCAATGCGTAGTCCGCTCAAATACTCGTATACGTTCGTTGTGCTATTATTATTTTCTTTAGTTTATTTTATATAATTTTAGGTTTAAATGGCATTGGGAAGGCTAAAAATTGCTCTAGATTATATTGTCTATATAGGAAGTTTATTTTACTTTTATACTAGTTTTAGCCGTTATTGCATACTAAATTTGAACTAGCTTATTTACATACCATTTAATATTATTAAAATAAAATGAGATTTAGTAGTAATGTTAATATTTTTTAAACATATTTTATGAAATGTTGTTATATAAAGTATAACAAACATTTCAAAAAATGATTTTATATAAAATATAACTCTTATTTAAGTGTATACACATAGTTTTATTCTTTTTGCATAATTTGATATTATAAACTAGTTTAAGGATAGATAAGCTTATATCTGCTTGATTTATTGGAATTTTATAAACGTATAGACATATCTACCAATAACATCTAGTTTATTTGTTATTCCATTATTTTTTATCAAATTTATTGGCATGTTTATAGTATAATGCATTATATAATATTGTAGATAAGCTTCTAAAATAGCTTTTATAAGAAATTGATTATTAATAAATATTAAAGTATTATATATTGAAACTTTACAAGAGATTTTTTTTTCAAGTATTTATCGTAATTTTAGCGCGTTAACGTCTGTCAAGTCTTTGTTATATAGTGAAATTAATATATTTAAATAAAAAATTATTTAATAATAAATTACCGATGATTATAAATATAAAACGAAGGTACCTCTGCTTCTGTACCCATCCAATGCATATTAAAATTCATTCATAATAAAAGATTAGAAGCGTATGTTTAGTGGAACACAACCTTATAATTTAACTACAAAATAAATCGCGGGATTTTCAAGTAGGTCAGCCTCCGCAATTGTTGTAGTGCCTATAACGGCGGCTTTCAATATTCGATCCAAAGATCGATATGTTGATATTTTTTACGAATCTGGGAGGGCAAGTCGGGTTAAAATTCCGTAAAAAGGATCAAGAAATGTGGATTTTATATTGTGATCGAAAATTGAAAGCCATCCTAAGGGCGCCTTCAAATTAGCCGCAAAGCGTCGCGCTGCAGCAGCGCGGCTGCAGCGCTGCGGCCGCGCTGTTTTCTAAATCCATATAAATCATTAATGCGCGACTGCAGCGCTGCAGGCGGCCGCGCATCAGTTCATCGATCGACTAGTGACGGCACGTAATTTTTGTAACATGAACGAAAATTAGGTTGAAGAATTTTGTATTTTGTAATGTTGTATTTTGTTTTCCAATATATTGTTCTAAACAGAGAAGTAATTCGTAGAATTGTTTTCTTGATAATCTTAAGTAATTCTGAAACTTTTTGTCACAGTAGTCCTTTATCAAATTCAGTTCGTTGACTTAAACAAAATAACGGCAAGGTTTTCTTTTCTTTGTTGAACCTCCTTTTTCGTTTTAATAGTAACACTAAGAACAGTGTTTCTTCGTCAGAGTCCATCGTGAAAATAAATATAGGTACATCACTATGATACTCGAATGAAGCGACAGCAGCGCGGCCGCAGCGCTGCAGCCGCGCTGCTGCGGCGCGACACTTTGCGGCTAATTTGAAGGCGCCCTAAGAGAATCACAGAGCGTTGGCGTCACATTAATATCAGTTTTTTTTGTTTAGTTTAATATGTTTTTATTTCAAATCATAATGAAGATTATTTTACATTAGTTTAAAGTGTTTTATTGTTGAAAAAAATATATATAACGACATTAAATCACTCAAACGCGTTGCTGTACTGTGATTCCTACATACTGTGACTAATTCGTGTGAAGCGAAAAGCATGTAAAGGAGTAATGAATAAAAAAATAACTTATATTTTTGGGAAACTTTCAGTTGAAGGGAATCAGCTAATCTCGTATACAGGGAATATTCCAGACTTTGAGGATATATCTATACCGGAGTTGGAGTACGACAACTCCGAGGAGGGTTGTTTGTCTCCCATCCCAAGCAGCTCGTTGAACACCCCCCAAGTGCAGATAAACTCGCCGGCATTCACCCACAAACCTTGAGACACAACGAGGCATCGCTAACGTAGACGATCACGTGGAACAGACTTTATGATATAGAATTGTCGTGATGTCCTACATCAAAACCTGGTGCCCGCAATAGTTAATATATGTATAAAACACACATAAGCAATTTATTGTGAATATTAGAATTATATACCCCATATAATGTGGATGGTATGGATAAGGGCAGAAGGAAGATATTAGAATTATATACTTTTAAATATTAGCTTAAGAATTTTTATCTACTGTGTAACATTGTTAGTGCTGATTTGTTGACCATTGAAGTTTAATACAATATTAATTGAAAAACTTAAATAAATTAAATTCAAATTTATATAGTATTCAAGCTATGTCTTTTAGAAAAAAGTTAATTTGAATATATATATATATATATATATATATATATATATATATATATATATATATATATATATATATATATATATATATATATATATATATATATATATATATATATATATATATATATATCTGTGTAAAGTTGTAAATACCATATATTTCTAATAAGTAGTTTTGGCTAAGGTCGGTTTTCAAGTTATCTAGTTATCTAGCATAAACTTGAATTGTAATACAAGTTTTCATCTAATCTTTAAGAAATCTATACAATTTTTTATAAAACGTTAAGCTTATTCGCAATATATCAATATTTTCAAGTACATATAAAAATTGCACTTTTTCTTGACCTTTGAAACTTGTTTCTATGAGTATATGGAATCGTTATATATATAATTCTCGCCGAATATTAAACAACTTAGCTAGTCGTTTTAAAATAAATATCGTGCTGTAGTGCCTTAGAATTAAAAAAATAATTAAAGTGTACCTGGAAATTACATCAAAAATTGAATTCAGATATTTTATATTCCATAAGTATAATATGATAAAAGTATTATATATAATAATTCGTGGTATTTTGTATTTTAAATTCTGTATATGCAATTTTTATTGATACATCCTAATTAACTTATGGATTCAGAACACTGGGTAAAACAGTTTGTTTTCCTTAAAGAATTAAATTTTGTAAATAAATAGTTACGTATCTTTTGATATGACAATGTTATGTATTCTTAAAAATGTAAATTATTTACACAAAATAATATCAACTTTCTAGGCGCAGTCTAGGAGGCGTTAGGGACTAAATTGAAAACCTAAAATCACACATATTAATAGAAAATAAACACAGTTCATAAATAAATAGTTCTTGTTCCATTCATATTAGTAATAGTTGGTGACACACTAGCATAATGACCAGGAAAAAGAGTATAGTGTATTTAATACACTTAATTTATAAATACTGTATTTATTGAAAAAAATGAGGTATTCATGATTTTGCAAGTGTTGTCATTTATTTTTAGAAGTCTGCTGTTTTTTTATATTTACATCAGTCTATTGAATTGGTTCACTCTATTCTTTTTATCTATAATATAATTAAACATAATATGTATGTAATATGTTTAGCACATTAAACAGTTTCCAAACGTCATTGGATTATGCTGATTTAATCGTTCATAGCTTACGGCCGTAACGTAATAACGTTCGGGCAGGTTCCCATATATATTATAAACTACCTCAAAGGCATGGCAAGGTATCAAAGTTGTGTCATGAGTGATTTATAGTAATGAGATATTTAAATATATTTTTAAAAACAAAATATTTCCTGTTTCTAATATAACAATATATAAAAACAAATTGTTGTTTTTAGAGAAAAGAAGTGATTGATAAGTACAGGCAGGCGAACATGTATTTGAAAAATGCATATATTATACATACATATGCAATATTAATTAGATCTTTTATCATATTTTCCTTTTTGAGTATTCTGACTATATCTTGTATTTTCTTAAGTGGCGAATTTACTTGGCCTATACTTGAACTTTCTTGTCCTATATTTTAAGAAGCTGCCAATAGTTTCGTTTGCATTTTAACATCACTGTTAATTTAGTTTTTATTTAATTGTAATAGAGAAAGTGCATAAATAATGTATATTTGTACTAGGCCACATCTGATGTAATTTGTATTAAACTTATAGCGGAATGAACAAATTAAGATACTATGTATTGATTTATGTAAGAGTATAGTTATTTTTAAAGTTGATGTAATAAAAACTTGTATTATAAAGTCTGATGTTTTCTTTGTTTTGATTAAAATAAAATTCGAACATTTAAAGGTAAGACGATCAATATTTTCAAGAGTCCCAAGGCAGACGAAGGACACTGAGGTAGTTTTACTGGGTATATTAGCAAATTATTTTACTAAGAGCCCTACTTTACCATTTACTCAAGCAGTGGTGTGTGTGAATGTGAACAGCATTTCCATCTCATAATAAGGATTATCAACCTAGACTAAATTGTACTCTATATTCCACGTTATCTACATATATCAGAATTCTTGTTATTAGTAGAAAACAGTATCTTCTTCAATCGACGCTAAGCCAGATTTTCCGAATCTTTTTCAGTCGAAGGCCAAAACGTTTGTTACCCACACCCAATAAAACTACAGTATTGGTCAATATTATTTTTAATATATTTAAATGATTTTGTACATTTTGTTATCACAGGCATATGCAAATGTCAATATAATTTAATTTAATAACAACAAATATATGTAATAATTCTCTAATAAATAATTTTCACTACATTTTTCAGGGTAAATAATAGTGGTTTTACTATAATACTGATAATATTTTGTATACAATTATTATGAAAAAAGCAATGTACAATGACCTGTACAAATAAAATTAAAATGACTTGTTAATGATTTCGTTGAAACTGGCCAGCAGTTTGGAAATCATGTGACTAATAAATAAAATTAGTATAACAGCTATCACAATTTATGATTGCACAGTAACTCGGTTACATATTAGATTTACTAATGAGAATAATGACTTATGTATGATCAAACAAGTACTCGATCGGCAAGTACTAGAATTGCAACAATTTGAACTAAGGTATCAATTCAATATCCACAACTATAATCGAGGATGATTAAGTATTGATCAAAATCCAGGCTAGGTGTAACCTACGAAGCACTGAAATTAATTTGCTGAATTTGAATACATACATTTCTTAATCATTATTACTAATTTAACAAACAAAAGCTCATTTCTTTCTGTGCTTTTTATATTATAAAAGATCATCATCATCATCTTAGTGAGTTGCAGCCCAAACTCGCTTCGGCGCTCGGGGTCCGCTTTCCGACTCTTCTCCACTTCGCACGGTCTTCGGCATCTCTGGTGGTCAGTCCATTGGCACGCATATTAACCCTTACGTCTTCAAGCCAGCACTTTTTGGGTCTACGGCATGGCCAGATATTTGTTTGCCACGTAAGTAGTCGGTTGCCGTAAAACGTGGCCATACCAGCGAAGCCGACACTCCTGCAATTTATCTGCAATGTCACGGACATGAAGGCTGCCGCGAATGCGAGAGTTCCTAACGCGGTCCTTCCGCGTTACTCCACACATCCACTGCAGCATATTCATCTCTGTGACTCGCAGCGCTTGCTTGTGTCGCTCCAGCACCGGCCACGCTTCACATCCATATAATAGGACAGGCCTAATGATGGTCTTATAGACCTGAACCTTCAATTTAACCGGTATTTTAGGGTTACAGATGACACCAGTCATCTCACGCCATTTGACACATTATGAAAGATCATGATGAGCTTTATATGCAGGCTTTTAGTTTATGCCACCCGTCAATCTTGCTTGCCTTGGAGAGTCACATGGTCCAGGCGTATAAGCTATCCTATTTTTTTGTGTGGATAAAGTAGACTTATATATGTTACTTCTTTTGGTAGTAAGTCAATGAAGTCGTAACTTCCTCATAAGAGCTGGCAGAAATGCAGGAGCTGGAGACCTGCTCTTGACTCCCTCCGAGATGTACGGTCCTGGCTTTGACATTAGGACAGTGTGTAATGTAGGTAGACTGCCGATAGCACAAGCCAGCTCTGGAGAAATATAACGACATCCCTGCACATCTAAGTATTTCAGCTTTTCACAATGTGACCTCACAGCCTCTAATGTTCTGTCTGTTAACTGGTTACAACCCTGGAAAGAACAGAGAAAATAAACCTTAGTTATTGTCATCATAAACTTGTAATATTTATAATTTAAACCATCTCTGCCTCTCCAACGTCTGAAATCTGGTTGTACTTGTATACAATAAAAATAAAGTTCACAGGAAAGAGGTTATTTATCACTAGCTCTACTGCATTAGAGAGAAATAATCTACTGTTCAATACCTCAGTGATTGTCAATCGGATGCCAAGTATCAGCTTACTTTACTAACACCCGAAGAGGTATGTTTTTTTATTGTTCTTGAAGTGGAAAAGGATATGATTTCGCATGAGCCTCTGGTCCAGGCGGAAAATGTAGAACTCTTCACAATTTTGTGTGTCATCCTTGCATAGAAATCTCTCTAGGGCACATGCCCTAGCAAGCACAATAGAGACATCTTCATAGAGACAGACAGTTCAACTCAAATACTAGTCAAATTTTAGATTATTTATATTTTAGAACCGATTAATGAGTATTGTATGCACACCTACTATAGTACTAATCAAGTGATTAAATATTTTTAACTGACAAGTGAATCTGCATAACCCAGGTCGAACTGAAAGAGCTCATTACTATTTATTATATATATATTTATATATTCATACTACTGAAGTTAATGCTCTTTTCATCTAGTTCACCAAGAATTGGTAGAACATTGTACATACTAATTTGTCATCTACAGAAAAAAGAGGTCAGGTCAATTTGAGTCAATGGTATTTGTTGCATGTTGTATAAGATATGAAAGCTAAGTCATAAGGTTGCACTTACTCTGAGTTCCAGTTGTTTCAATCTCCTCAACCTTTTAACAATGACTTGAACAGCATCGTCTTTTAAATTGTAACAATCTGTCAGATTAAAATATTCTATACTAGGACAATTTTTGACTAAATGCTCAATGCCTTCATGAGTAATCTGTTGACATCTGCTTAGATTTAAAGTAGTCAACTCTTTGAAATTAAATGCATATGTAAGGCTCACATCAGTGATTCTGTTACATCCACTGATATCTAATTCTCGTAGGCTCTTCATACGAGCTAGAGAAAATCCACTATATGTATCCATAGACAATTTCTCACACATCAGCATCACATCTCGTTTTCTTCTTGCATCCTTAACAATTTCTTCTTCTGCTCTTGATCCAAGATGGATTCTTGGGAGTGCTAGAGTTTCATCAATATTAGACATGATAGGGCCATCTTCGTTACCCTCTGTTTCAACTTTTCCCATTCCTGTAAGTCCTGCATCAGATACCTTATCACAGTGACTCATTTTTAGAGTGTGAAGAAACATTTGATTCTTAAATATAACTTGTATAGATGAATCTGTCACAGCATTAAAACAGTAACTTATATTTAAACTTCTTAAATTCGGTAATCTCTCTGAAAGCAATATTAGTCCATTCTGATCTAAATTCAGTGAGTGAATATCTAATTCCTCTATGGTTGTATTCTCGTCTTGGCAAATTCCCTTCTCAAGACCCTCTTTGGTTAACAACTCACATTGAGATATATTCAAGGATTTTAACTTCTTCAGTTTACTTAGTTCAACTATTCCTAGATCAGTAACAGCTCTACATCTTTGTATGTTAAGATATTCTAAATTAACCAGATTTTTACAAATATGTACCAGAGACTGGTCTGTTACTCTTGTGCATAAACCAATGTCGAGCTCCTTTAAACTAATCTGGTGAGTTGTGAGAGCAAGAATGCCAGTATTAGTAAGTTGATCACAGGAGTGGACTTCAAGTGACTCAAGTCGCAAATTTTTAACTTCTGATAGTGATTTTAGAGCAGCTCCATCAATGAGGGTGTTGGAAAATATGAGATATTTTATTTTTTCTGCTCTAGATATTATTGCTTGGAGCACAAAGTAAAATGTTAAAACAGATTCAGAAGGGTATTGAAATATATCCCACCCAGCGGGATAAAACTTTTTTACAAGACCAAGGTGAAACTGCAATGAACAAGCAGATAGATCGAGTTCTTCAAGATTTGGAGCAGCTGATATAAATCTATTGAATAGTGCATCAGTTAAGTATTGGTTTCCTGATAAACTTAATGACTTTAAATTTTCAAGATTGCTCTCTAAAAGGCCTTCTGTCTTACCTTCTAACAACCTTCCAGACATAAAAAGTTCTTTACAACTCTGGATGTTTAGTGTTTCCAAATTCTTACATTTTTGCAACATAAATACAAAGACTTTTTCACAAATATCACAGTTCTTAAGAGTTAAACAATGTATGTTTTCCCCTGTCCTTTCCCAGAAGTCGTTGAGGTTGTTGGATATTTCTACTTCGTTAAATAAATAATTGGAATACATTAAAGGTGAATTCTCAAACACTTGGGTGGGTGATGTAGATTCGTCACTTAACGCAGACCTGTGGAATGTTGCCACTTTGTTTTTTAAGAAGCAAAGGTCGTTTGCTGCTAGGTACCACTGGCGACATGTTTCACTGGCTGCTTTTCTATCCGATTTCGGCAAATATTTGAACAGATAAACCAATACCTGAAAACATATTTGATTCAAATAACTCTTAGTTGTTAAAGTCCTCTTTAGAAACTAGTCTCAATATTTTGAAAAGAACACATATCAAATCTTTATCGAGAAGATAGAAATTGATTAGATCACGTGAATTAAAATATTATATGAACCGCAAACAAAGGATTGAACACCAATAAGAATTACTGCGTTTACAGACTTGTAATCTTATTTTTACTTACTTCATAAGGTAGATCCATTTAAATATTATGTAATTTTCGGTAACACCTTTTAATACTGTACGAAGATTGAATAAGAATTAAGGAAAATTCTATTTTGCTACTTCCGTATTTCCAATGTTGATCGACCCAAGAAAATGACAATTGTACTTGTCAAATGTCAAGGTCGAAAACCAGCTGTGACACTTCTCCCTCCATTTTATCTGATACATTTATTTCCTCATTGAATCAACGCCATCTGTTATGAATGATAGACAGTTAACTTAACTAATGATATTAGAAATATTACGAAAGAAAATTATCTAAGGGACTGCATAAACCTGAACATAAATTTGGTATTGAGTATGACATATATCGCAGAAGGAACAAATTTAAATATCACCAATTTTTATGCTAACAAAGTGATTAGCGCAGCAAAAGGAAAAAAAAAGAAAGGTCATAGTCCCTCATTGACGATTTCAGTCTTTGAGAATTTATGACTTTGTTAAAGCTGATTAATAAAAATAAAATAAGAATTATTTTTTTATTATATTTTTGTAACTTTTGTTCTTATTTTCGGTGAAGTAATAAAACTTTTTACATAATAATATGTGGTTATCACTATCAACTATCAATTAAAGTTAAAAGATGGCGTTGTTGAGTCTCAAGCGAAGTTGAATCGAAGCGAATTGTTTGATGATCTTGATCTCTCATTTAATTGTTTATCATGGTGATCAGGTGTTATGTTGTTTACAATGACATTCGACGATAATTTATTATATAAGATAGAAAAGGTGCTTAAAGATAGTTTTGTTAATATTCTGAGATAACTAAAAATATACGATTATAGGTGCCATCGAGCTTTTAATTTCTTTTTCTTAGAAGCGTTTTTCCTCAGATAAGTGCAAAACATTCACTTCGTAATTTGAAAACGGACTACTGAGCAAGAGCAAAGTTGTTGCTGGGTTAGCATTTGGCGGGCTTTTTTCAATCTTTGATTTCCTAATTTTTTTTTGCAAAGGAACACAAGAGTATAAAATTAAACGTGGTTTTTACAGGGGCACCTGTCTGGCTGTGGACTGCTTAATTACAGAAGAAGAAAACAGAAAGTGTAATTCATTTGGGCTTTTTACGCCGCTACTGCAATTTGCTGTCCTAGCGCAGACTTTAAAAGAAAACAGTAGCTTCTTGGATTTTAATAAAAACGATATTGATGTAAATGATTTGATTTCTGCCATTTTCCACGTACCAGCACCCTTTGAGATTACGAGTTTGCGCGTTACAATATTGTTATTGCCACTTGTTGGGCGCCCGCAAGCTCAGTGAGCGCGGGGTGAGCCGCGTGTACGGGCATTCACGTACGGATTTATGTTGTGGCATCTCTATAAACTTTCTCGATTTCGCGGTTAAACTTACAAACATGATATTTGTTTGACTTGATTTTTATTCGGAAATTAAGTGCTTAAGGGATGTCCCGTAGGAAGCAAGCTAAGCCTAGATCACTTAAGGGTAAGTTTTTGTATTTTTACATTACCTGGCAAGTTATTCTTAAATAATATGTTAGTGTATCTAATATTGCTGTAAACACGTGTTTGCTGAATATTCTATACTAACAGCCCTCTCTGGATTCGTCTGGTATATACTAATATAATATTGTAATCAATGTTAGAAATTATTAAAGTCATTGCAGTAGTTTATAAGTTTATCCGGAACAAATAAATATTTCCTCTTGTATAGTGAATAAAAAACATGTAAATTAACAATGTTATAAATATTCCTGATTTTAATGAATATTCTGAAACGCTCTTAAATTTATAATAAACACGCTCACTTGGTACACTCAGATATTAAAAATTCAAAGTAGGATTAAGTATGTAGTATTTACAATAATATCTAATACTTGAATAATATATAAAATATTAAGAATATCTATCACAGTGTCCTATCTTTATTCCTTCAGATATAATATGGAGTTTATGCCCTTTTTAATTTGGGTCAAGTGTCAGCTCTATTGTCGCCAAAGAAGTCTACAACCTTTTTGAAACAACGCATATGTAAATAACTTGTAATGTGCTAATAAGTGCACTTTCTGTAACTTCTAAGGAACATTTTATAGTGACTGAATATAGGTATTTAGTCACTGGTAGTCGCCGTCATGTTGAATTCATGTTGCGTCCTATGTTTCTGAATCTTGGTTTTGTCATTTAGTCCTCATTTGTTTAATATTGCTGATGTAGTCTGCATATTAACATAGGTAGAGATGCGTAAATAAATTTTGGTATGATTGAAGAGTAAGACCGAAAATGATTTTCATATCAGCTAGCAGCCTTACGTGCGTGTGTGATACCTATTTTTTACAATTTGATAGTCATTCAACAACAAACTGCATGTAATTTTTTTTGCTGTAGGATAGCAGACAGGCTGACGGCACACTTAGAATTTAGCAGTTACCGTCGCCTATGGATGTTTGCAACGCCAGTGGCATCGCGAACATGCTGCTGTTTCATAAGGGTAAAGGAACATGGGTCACTAATGCCGGAATACAGCACAAAGTTATTATGGCGGCATACTTATGACCAAAGGTGGTCTCCATCCAGATTGGCTTGGGGCCCTACCATGTAGCTAAGGTGAGTTGTTTTGTCGTCTTTTACTACAGGCCGATCCCGGCCGCAGAGTCCAGTATTCTTTCTCCGCCCCTGCACGGATAAAAAAGATTATACAAATACTTTACTTACAAACCTTTACTTACAACAGAATTTCGTTTTCAAGATAGAAAATATAAATAATAATAACAGTCCATAACGCCACAGTGTGGGAACTCGCTTCCTCCTATCTCCCTCTAGAAGGACGAACAGTATAACTGACATGCTTGGCCAATGGGGATTGGCGGGTTGCACATATCGATGATGTTGTCTTCGTTGATATTACTACGGCAATTGGCTAATTACGTGGGGAAAATATGTCTAGCCATGTCGCCTCCGTCGAGCCCCGACAGGAGGTATAGACCCAAAATGCTAGCTTGACGTCGTAAAAGGTGATATGCGTGCTAATGGAGTCACTACCAGGGATGCCGAAGACCGTGCGAAGTGGTGGAGAAAAGCCGGAAAGTGGACCCCGGGCACCAAAGCGAAAGAAAAATTATTGCTACCGGAATTTAACGCTGGTATGATGATGATGATGACGACATACCGATGATCTCGATATGCAGGTTTTTCCACGATATTTTCTTTATTACCGTACGTGGCAATTAAGTCATACGTTACGTATGTATATTAGAAACTGACTGCACATTTGAAGCGTTGCATACGATCGTGGGATTCGAATCAGTTACATTTAGTAGACCTGGTTAGTCTCGGATATAAAATACATTCTATAATACATTCTAAATAACTGCAACATTCATTCTTCGATTTCTGGATATAAATACTTGGATTTTAGCCGCCAGTGTCCGCGTAGAGTGATGGACGAGGTGCGCTGTGCCGCGCGGCTGCGGTTGCGTCCCGCGACACCCTAATATCAACGTTTTATCAACAATGGCATGGTCATCAGTCGTAGTGGTTAGGCTCATTCACGGACTCGTGAGTTATGCAACTGAATTTAGGAGGCTGCAGCGGTGTTTAGAGCTTATCCAATGATTTCGGTTTTGGTGGCGCATGGGAATTATATTTATACAATTCCCTTGCGCCACCAAAACCGATATATATATATATATATATATATATATATATATATATATATATATATATATATATATATATATATATATATATATATATATATATATATATATATATATATATATATATATATATATATATATATATATATATATATATATATATATATATACCTAGTCAGGTCATAAGTATTGTCACACAGTAAAACTTTTCTTTTAGAATGCTGGCCACAAAAAAGTTTATTGAATTCGAATCTCGAATTGTTCATGAAAATAAAAATGTATACTTTTAGAATTTTACTCATTTTTTAAATATGGAGTGGACGCTTAAAGAAGACCGTGTTGCAGTTATTGCGTTGCATCGTTGCGGTTACGCGCCAATTCAAATTTTTAACATACTGAAAAATTTGAATATAACCAAAAGATTCATTTATCGTACCATCAAACGATACAATGAAGACTCTAGTGTAGATGACAGGTCAAGAAGTGGTCGCCCTCGGTCTGTTAGGACTCCAGCAGTGATAAAAGCTGTGAAGGCACGAATTTAAAGAAATCCCAAACGTAAGCAGAAACTGTTGGCCCTTCAGATGGGGTTAAGCAGAACCACGGTGAAAAGGGTGTTAAATGAAGACTTAGGGCTTCGGGCATATCGAAGAAAAACAGGACATCGTTTGAATGCGAGTCTAATGGACCTGAGACTGAAGAGATGCCGCGCTTTGTTGAAGCGGTACGCGGGAAAAAAATATCGGGAAATTCTTTTTTCGGATGAAAAAATGTTTACCGTAGAAGAGAGCTACAACAAACAAAATGATAAGGTGTACGCACACAGTAGTGAAGAAGCGAGCAACCGTATTCCGCGTGTCCAACGAGGTCATTTTCCATTCTCGCTCATGGTATGGTTGGGAGTTTCTTATTGGGGCTTAACAGAGGTACATTTTTATGAGAAAGGTGTAAAAACGAATGCTGTTGTGTATCAAAATACAGTCCTGACAAACCTTGTGGAACCTGTTTCTCATACCATGTTCAATAACAGGCACTGGGTATTCCAACAAGATTCGGCGCCAGCTCATAGAGCGAAGAGCACACAAGACTGGCTGGCGGCGCGTGAAATCGACTTCATCCGGCACGAAGACTGGCCCTCCTCCAGTCCAGATTTGAATCCGTTAGATTACAAGATATGGCAACACTTGGAGGAAAAGGCGTGCTCAAAGCCTCATCCCAATTTGGAGTCACTCAAGACATCCTTGATTAAGGCAGCCGCCGATATTGACATGGACCTCGTTCGTGCTGCGATAGACAACTGGCCACGCAGATTGAAGGCTTGTATTCAAAATCACGGAGGTCATTTTGAATAAACTTTAATGTCATAAGAATCTATGTTTTGTTAAGTTCATTTTGGTATATGAATGGTTACATAATTAATAAACTTGTTACAATTATTTTACATTAAACATGTGACAGAATTTATGACCTGACTAGGTATATATATATATATGTATATATATATATATATATATATATATATATATATATATATATATATATATATATATATATATATATATATATATATATATATATATATATATATATATATATATATATATATATATAATTATGGAGCGACATGACTTGGAGATAGCAATCAATCTCAATAGAAGAGAAACAAGAGTCCATGGTATTTATTTCATTAGTAAAGATATCCTGAGATATCTAACATAAGTATATTATACATACATTTCGAGATCTCTAAAACTATGCACCCGATGGACTTAAATTTAGCATGAATAACTTCATTTGGATATAGAAGTGACATCTGGTAGAAGATCGCTAAGAACAAATTTTACGGATATTCTATCCAAAATATTTTTTATAAATCCATATGGCAGAATAAAGTTTGCCGGCTCAACTAGTATTTGATAACCACAAATATATTTTTATCTGACTAAATGACGAAGGTCTCCTGGCATTTTTTCCTCCAATAATCTCGGTTGCAACTCGACTCCGGGTTGACACTGTCACTCTTTTATGCAGTATCACATATAGATGACATTGTTCTCGCATAACGTGCATCTTATAATATAATTGCCTCGTATCAACAATTAAGGTAAACATCACGAAGAATTGAAGTCTCTAAGTCTGTACGTTTGGATATGTGGGGCGGGTTATTATTAGTATTAAGGTTTATATTAAAATATTAGCGGAAACTTATATCGCAAGGGCTTTCCCACGTAATAACGTTGACGGGGGTCTCGAGTTCGATTCTCGCCGATTCTTTGCTGTACGACAGCAGACAGGCTGACGACCCAATTAGAATTTAGCAGTTACTATTGCCTATGGGTGTTTGGTTACTAATGCCGGAACACAACACAAAGTTATTATGGCGGCATACTTAAGACCAAAGGTGGCCATCCAGACGGGTTTGGGGCCCTAGCACATACCTAGGGTTCTTTTATCGCCTTTTACGACAGTCATCGCTTAGATCAGGTTCATTAAATTAACCCTGTAGTCCAAAGGTTTGGTCTGGGCTGGATGATAGCATCATACCTTTAGCTCTTATAAAACCAAGCTATTAATTTGTGAGTTGTAAGCTGTTATATACATACATAAGTTATTATAGTTTGTAATTACAAATAGTTTATATGTCTGCACTGTATGTTTTACTTTTGAGATACTATTTCCTATATAGTTGGGTTTTGGGGTAGATGTAAAGCAAATAATTAGAAAAATATTTAAAATATTTGTAATTAATTTTAGTACTAGAGCATTCTTTGTTGTACAAATGAAGAAATCACTTGCTTTTCATAAAACGAAGTATTTTCACCTTGATGACCCCCTACTGACTGATACAGGTCGAATGGCCATTGTCATTCATGTATCGCAAGAGTATTTTAGCCATTTGGTTCCTTCAAATTTCGGCTTTAGTGGTATTAACTGTGTAGTTTTAACAGCGCGGAGCAGCCTCGATCAGTGTCGAATGCTGGTTGCTGGGTTGTTTTGTCGCCTTTTACGACGGGCCGACCGCAGCCGCAGAGATAAGTATTCTTTCTCCACCCTTGCACGGATAAAACTTGAGTCTACGTGTCTATATATAATAAGTGTCTATAAAAGAAAAGTATATAATATAAGTAGTATATTAGTTATTAGTTACAGTATATTTTTCCAATTGGTGAAAACATACACCCAGGTCGAAGCCGATGATTAGCTCTGCAGGGATCGAACTCCCGGTCACTGAGCCTGCCCTGTTACTGTTGTCTTTCCTGACATACTGTAAATTGTTTTTAACTTTAGTATCGAGAAGGTATATTTCCAAATGCGCATATATTATTAGCACTAGCTTATGTTCCAAAATGACCTGTATAGGTTCAATATTGGAACATTGTACTTGAAAGAAAAGCATTGTAATTTTGTTACTTGTGTATCGATCTGGCAGCGTCTAGTACTTTCGTAATGCGTCCCTCGGGAAGCGCAAGGATGCTGCGACTCTCCGACGTACTCTTGGGATGCCTAATGCAATACCAGCACTGAGTTCCTTTTACTACTTATTATGATATATCTCACGGTTATAATACATATGTTGGTGGCGTATTTTTAAACCAAGGTAAAATCTTCTTTGTTTTTAAAAGTAAGCATCTTTTAAGTATTTTTAAGGATTCAACATTTCAGCTATTATTATACACACATCAAAAAAGTCTAAGCAACATGTACTAATTTAAATTTTAGGATGGTGGATGAGGCGCTGTATGGATGAACTTCCTGAATGCACCTGAGCCTTTCAGTATTTCCGGGCCGACGGTACACTCGCACCCTTCTTGTATAAGGCCTAAACCCGAATCGCGACTCATCGGAAAACATAATTTTATCCCATTGTTCCTGGGTCCTTGTTCTGCGTTCTCTACACCATTCATTTCGACGAGCGCGATTCCCGTGACGTATCGGTGGACACCTAATTGGGCGTCGAGCTCGTAGGCCGTACTCATGCAGTCGATTTCGCACAGTTTGGGGACTTACATCAGCACTACTTGAATTTTGTAGCCTCAAACTTATCTCTCGAGTGGTTAACATCGGCTGGTGTTTTGCAGTCAGTTGTATGTACCGGTCTTGCCGAGTGGTTGTACTCCTTTTACGGCCTGGATGCTGTTCAGCGGGTTCCCTTGTATTATTGAAGCGCTGCCAAAGACGACAAATAACACTTCTATGAATGCCAAAATGCCGAGATACCTGAGATTTATTACTTCCCGCTTGCAACATCCCTACAGCTCTTTGTATTTCATTTGCCGTCAAATGTCGTTGCTCCATGACGTAAAGAATATTTAACAATTAAATTTTGTCGTTAACTTTATTTAAATGGTTGGTAAAATTATAAAATCAAGACCAAACGTAGCAATAAAAACGCACTTAAATTCAAACAAATTCCCTTTCATTTAATTTTATGAAAAAAACAAAACATAATCGAAATTTCTTTTTACAACCAGCCAGTATGTCATCAATAATAAAAAAGTTTACATACCTACGCACTTTGAGTGAGTAAAGACTTAGAAATTAATTAGTATAAATGGTAAATTTGTTGCTTTCATGCATGTTGCCTAGACTTTTTTGATGTGTATATTTATCCGAGTTGGCATTTAGCCCGAGCGTTGATATTTTACCCCCGAAAGTGATACTTAACTATTATAGATATTGTTATCAATAGATAAGATAGCCTTACACTATTAAACATTTAATATGTATTCATATATTTAATATATGAGTTATTTTTGTGACACTTCTTTTTCTCGCCCGCACACAGTCGTAAATCGATGTAATCTTAGCTTTAATTTTTCATAGATCACAATAGATGCCAATTCCGAAAAGTAAACCGAACGATGCTTTCCCATTGTTGCTTGTAGATAATCAATAGTATTTCGAATAACTCCACTACTCTACTCTCTCCTACGCTGTGGACTTCTGACAATCTTTAAAGAAACCGATTTATAATAACTAAATGAATATACTGTGACTATTCACATAGCGCCGTCTGGTTCTTGAGTCTGCATCAGAGTGCTTGTGTTGCGGGTACTAAACAATTGATATGCTACTTATATACTTATTTTTTTTAAATAAATACATATTGTATTATATAAACAAATACCCAGAATCGGGACAGAATAGAACCCGTGACTTCCGTAGGCCTTCTATCTTGCGTCACGCTACGGAAGTCGTCGACCAATACATTATTTCATCTTTAAAAAGTGTCATAAGTATTTGGGAAGCATCTTGATGGTTTTTTAATCGCTTATCGATAGAAAAAGAACAAAATTATACTAGATATGCTGCTTAACGTAATATTTTTCAAACCATTATCATTAATTATACCTAGTCAGGTCATAAGTATTGTCACACAGTAAAAACTTTTCTTTTAGAATGCTGGCCACAAAAAAGTTTATTGAATTAGAATTTCGAATTGTTCATGAAAATAAAAATATATAACTTTTAGAATTTTGCTCATTTTTAAATATGGAGTGGACGCTTAAAGAAGACCGTGTTGCAGTTATTGCGTTGCATCGTTGCGGTTACGCGCCAATTCAAATTTTTAACATACTGAAAAATTTGAATATTACCAAAAGATTCGTTTATCGTACCATCAAACGATACAATGAAGACTCTAGTGTAGATGACAGGTCAAGAAGTGGTCGCCCTCGGTCTGTTAGGACTCCAGCAGTGATAAAAGCTGTGAAGGCACGAATTCAAAGAAATCCCAAACGTAAGCAGAAACTGTTGGCCCTTCAGATGGGGTTAAGCAGAACCACGGTGAAAAGTGTGTTAAATGAAGACTTAGGGCTTCGGGCATATCGAAGAAAAACAGGACATCGTTTGAATGCTCGTCTAATGGACCTGAGACTGAAGAGATGCCGCGCTTTGTTGAAGCGGTACGCGGGAAAAAAATATCGGGAAATTCTTTTTTCGGATGAAAAAATGTTTACCGTAGAAGAGAGCTACAACAAACAAGATGATAAGGTGTACGCACACAGTAGTGAAGAAGCGAGCAACCGTATTCCGCGTGTACAACGAGGTCATTTTCCATCCTCGCTCATGGTATGGTTGGGAGTTTCTTATTGGGGCTTAACAGAGGTACATTTTTGTGAGAAAGGTGTAAAAACGAACGCTGTTGTGTATCAAAATACAGTCCTGACGAACCTTGTGGAACCTGTTTCTCATACCATGTTCAATAACAGGCACTGGGTATTCCAACAAGATTCGGCGCCAGCTCATAGAGCGAAGAGCACACAAGACTGGCTGGCGGCGCGTGAAATCGACTTCATCCGGCACGAAGACAGGCCCCCCAGTCCAGATTTGAATCCGTTAGATTACAAGATATGGCAACACTTGGAGGAAAAGGCGTGCTCAAAGCCTTATCCCAATTTGGAGTCACTCAAGACATCCTTGATTAAGGCAGCCGCCGATATTGACATGGACCTCGTTCGTGCTGCGATAGACAACTGGCCGCGCTGATTGAAGGCTTGTATTCAAAATCACGGAGGTCATTTTGAATAAACTTTAATGTCATAAGAATCTATGTTTTGTTAAGTTCATTTTGGTATATGAATGGTTACATAATTAATAAACTTGTTACAATTATTTTACATTAAACATGTGACAGAATTTATGACCTGACTAGGTATTACCATTCATACCATTGATTGGTATTTACTTATTATTTCAATACAAGTATATTATTTTTCAAAACAACAGAGTAACAAAGAACAGAACGTAATATGTATTGTTATCACTTTAAAATAATACGAATAATGAAATTGTTCGATGTGTCGAGTGTGCTCCACGCTCGCTGGGGTCCAATAACACGTCAATTTCAGGTTGCCGTCCCTCATGCGGAGGAATTAAAATTTTACATCCAGTGAAAATGTTAATCCTTCCCTGTCCCTGGTAGACAATAAAAACGAATTGGTGTATCTTCAATTGTTTACCATTACCCTAAACCTTTCTCTTTGTATTTGAAGATTACTTTAAATAATAACGTCAAAACATACGCGTATTTATAAAAAGTCAATAAAATTATGGTATTGAAATAAACATAGATAAAAACGGATTTTATTATTAATTTATTTTAGACAGAGATAATAATTACAATACCAGTTCATAATTCACAGCTGGGCACTAACCTTTATTTAGAGGGAATAGAGAACTACACTTATCTAAGGTAATTGGAGGGATGCACAGAGCAGTAAATATTATATGTATGTTTCCTTTCTCCATCATGTAACAAATATTTTCATGACGATGATAAACGTATAAACGATGCATGCGCTATTTATTTCGGATAGAAACTGGTTGCTTTTATTCATAATAAATAAAAATAAAAGTAATAAATAAAATATATTAAAAACAAAGTATTAAGAAGAATAATTCATAAAAGTACGACTGTAAGCGGTTCTAACTTTTATTCTAAAAAACACTGCACACCCTTGTCCAAGTCAGACTTGATACACAAATCTGTGAAGATCTCTTCACGATGTTTTATCGTCAGTCTGTGATGGCGGCATGCTATAAAAACTGCCACAAACGTGCATAACTAGCTTCAAATCCTGATCGTTTTGCTTTTAACTGTAAATGATTTTATATAAACGTGTAATAATACGTTATATATAATCACTATAGTTATATAAAAATATACTACAGTTACATTCAGTTAATACTAGACAATAACTCTTTATTGTTTACATTTATAATACTCGTAAAACATATCTAGAACATCACAATAAAACTAGACAGTAAAATAAGTAATAACAAAATAATAATAATGTCAAACAAACGGCGATCTTATCGCTTAAAGCGATCTCATCTAGATAATCCAGCTTGAAGGAATTAAAGGAAGTAATATGGCGGTGTAGGTTATTTACAATTAAAAGAAAAAAAGAAAATAATTTATAAAATCGAAGATATTAAGAATAATATGAAAAATAAGTGGATTTGCTGTATCAGCGTGCATGGGAAGTGTAAAGATCACAATAAAACGTTTGAATGTTTTATGCGAGGTAAAAGCTTTGGACGGACGTATTTGTAAGCCTTTTGAAGAGGGTTAAGTCAATTTGGCTTTGAACGTCAACTTTTTGCTCGGCTTTATGTGCTTCTAGTGTCGAGACTGCTCTAATGCAGTTTACTAAACTTCCTTTGGAATTAAAATTAATGGAACTGTGCATAGATTGCGTATAGTTACGCACGGTGAACCTGGAGTAGTAAAAATACTTGTGATCTATTTTAGATAAATATATGTTGATGCTTATAATAACTACTGAACGTATTTTAAAATTCTTGTACGATTTAATATTGGGAATGATTACAAAATATGACGCGGTAGTGAAATTGCGGCTAGTTAAAAATTAAGGGAATTCGGGAACAGAATGAAAATTATACTACAAGTTATCAAAATATGATTTAAAATTGTTATAGTGTGGAATATATTTATGAAATGATTAAATTCATTTAGGGTAACTAGAACCTGGGTCACTTATGCCGGGATAGAGCACAAGGTTAATATGGCGGTATATTTAGAAACCCTGGGTGGTTGCCATCTAAACGGGCTTGCAGCCCTATCAACTTGCTAGAATTGTCCTGTCGCCTTTTACTGTCGAGAAAAACTATACCAAAATTTATAAATTACTACATCAGCTTTATAGCGATCTCGTTAAGTGAAAAGTGAAAACTATCTAATCCCCCTGCACATTTGCGTCTGCAAATAAAGGAATCATCAGATTTTGTCTTCTATATTCTATATGTCCTATCAACATTCTGTTCATCACCATTTTAGTATCTGTTATAGAATATGGTTTTCATGTATTTCAGTATTTTATGATCATATAATAAACCAAGTGGCACCTATCTGAAACTTATAAACATGTTATGGTCTGGCATATTCTGAATCCACGTAATACTCTTCTTTATAATATCACTACGTGAAAACCTGTATCGCATATTTTTTCACAAATATACAATACATAGTATTATCAGAATAATCTATTTAAATTCAATCAATATTTAAGAAACAGCTTATTTTACATTCCAAAAATATAATGCTCATGATAATATTAGGGTTAGCTATGTATATATTATAATCCTAACTAATATTATAAATGCGAAAGTGAGTTTGTTTGTTACGCTTTTACGCCTAACCCGCTGAGCCGATTCTGAATTTCGGTATAGTCATAGATTGGATCTTGGAGAAGAATATAGGCTACTTTTCTTTTTAATTCATATGGCAGAACAACGTTTGTCGGGTCAACTAGTATTAAGTAAATATCATATTAATAATCTGATCTAAGTATCTCATCTTAATAAACGAAGCATCGGTTTAATTACAAATGTAACAAGGATCGATGTTGTTATCGTAGTTAATAAAGATAATGGCTTTGAAGTAGCAGCCCTGGGTGAAGCGCGTCCATAAAACTTGTAGAGGCCCCGCAGAGAGTCGCCGGGAAATTTCCCCAGGGTGGTGCACACCTCCCTGCGCGCCTTTGGGAAATACGCTAAAGCCATATCATAACAGTTTTATGTTGATGTTGACCTCTCATCCGCCATAGCCATCGGCGGCTTCTTAATCGGCATAATTCGATGCCTTCAGATTTGAAACATTTTAATGCGAACTTGCTGTTTTTACAACATTATTAAATGATTATTTGTAGGTAGAGCGTTTTAGAATTAATAGTAGAAATGCCTAAAATAAAAGTAGCTATCTGGAGGCAATATAATAGAATATTGTTTATTGTACAAATCAAATACATATTTTATTATAATAAAAATTAGAACGTTATGCCATATAACAAGGAAAATGATAGAAATGAAAGTGGATGGATACAGGAGTAGAGGTAGACAAAATAAGATGGATGGATTGCGTAAAAGATGATATGGCAAAAAAGGTGTGAATGTTAGAATGGCGGTTAACAGAGGAGAGTGGAAGGAGAGAACATGTTTAAGTTGTGCCGACCCCATATAATGTGGGATATGGGCAGGAAGAAGAAAAATTAGAACGTTTAAATAGAGTATTATCAAAACTAAACTAATAAGTTATAAGGTATGAACATGTTTGCTAGAATTCCAGGTACAGAATTTTAAACTTCTAACGCGATTTGAAATAAAATATTTGATATTAAAGGATACATCAATACAGAATCATACGTAGTTTGGACGTGACATAGTTTTTTTAAGGTATAAACGTTGAAAGTGTAATAAATACAGAGTAGTTGTATCCTTTGATCATAAAGAGAAAATATTGTACAAATAATTAAAATCCTCCACTAAGAGCGCCGTTTACTCTTATTTCCTAAGAGACGCGATTGCACTGATATTTCTGAGTCTGTTAAAAATATTACGGTAACGTCCTTGCTCGTGGAATAGGTGGGTAGTAGGGGGTCCCTGTGGATGCGAAGTTCTCGCCCGCCGCCCACGCCACATCCCGGGAGACCTGGCCCAGGCAGCCGCGTGCCGCCTGCTCCCACGGGACTCCTGTGCTCTCTACCCGCACCCCGTTCACGATCCCCCGCCGACGCCCTAGTTGTCTTTGAGGAAAATCATACAGACATCCGACTTCTAATTGATGGCTAGCAGCATAGTAGCGAAAGCAACCCTTTCGTATTTTAAAATGTTGCCGAGTTTTTTTATATAAGTTACAATAAATTTTTAATAGTTTTAAATAAGAATTTTTTTCGAAATAAATGAATAACAGTGATAAATAGGAATGTGACTGGACTATATCTGAATTCTTTATTTGAGACCATGCGTATAACAAATGTTTGTAAAATATTATGTGTGTGTTTCAAATTCTAATAGTAAATGCAAATTACTGCGAAATATGCGTGGCGGTTGGGTGGGAACTTGGATCCATTGCCCGATTCCCAAGCGGCATCGCACTAACGCCTTCGAACACATTAAAATTACAGTTTCCAAGTACATACAACTGACCTAAACTACAATGACTTGGGCGTTGAAGGGAATCGTGTTATTATTCCTCTGTGTTCGTATCCATTTGCTCCTTAATCAAAATTATTAAAGCGTTTAGAGCTCTCCTCGTTAACTCTGTATTACAAGTACAACGATCAAATACCTGAGAATACATAATAGGTATGCAAAGGGAAAATTTTCACTAAAAAGTTTTATTAAGTACTACAATTCTTATGGTATTATATTTGAATGATTTGGCGACCTTCGAGGCGAGGTTTTGCACTTCATAACTCTTCGGAGTTACGCGTTCGATTCCCATCTGAGTGTGGCTGTTTATGTGTAATTAGTATTATTTACAAAAGTAAGTTGACATCAGTTGTGTACTAACTATAATACAAGTGCTCTGTTGCTTACCTAGGTGGCGTTACGTGAACTTTTAAATAAATACATTAGGACTTTTCACACAACACCATCTAGTCCCAAACTAAGTTGCATAGCTCTGGTGTTATAGGTACTAGACAGTTGATATATTACATATATAAAAGTATATATCGTCGCAATCGTAGAATAGTGACGGATCTGACCAGATCTGACATATAGGTATTAAACTTTACAGGACAGCCATTTTAAAAATACACAAGCGTCATTTTACTATGAGAGTCTATCATATCCGTCACTTTACCGACTGTTTAATTTGAAATCTAAAATACACGTAATTTTTTTTAATGTAGCAATAATATTTAGACAATGTAGTATCCAAATATGGTAAAAAGTGAATTTTGGATTTTTTTCAAATCCGACGTTATTCTACGATCACGACGATATATTCCCCTGAGATACTAATTTCTAATCTTATCCATTTTTATAACTCCACTCATCCATTTCAACATTCGCCTCTCTACAGCGTCATTCACCTTTCATCCTTCCCTTTTATGGCTCAGCATTCCGATTCATACAATATGACTAATCTTATAACAGAAATAAATAGATATTATATTCATCACCTATATGCTAGACGGAATCCAACGAGTAACCTCCGCAAGCTACGTCACGGAGCTCGTCAAATTGTTATAGTAATATTTATTAAGTGATTGAAGGTCATCATCATCCAGATGGTTAATAGTGATTGTGTACAAATATTTTGACGTCCAGAGTATTCTGTTTAGAATTGTCAACGGGTGCGTTTGTATCAATATTCTTCCGTGAGGATTTCTTTTCTTTAGTTCAAAGACAATGGTCAGATATTTGATAGCAGTGGCTATTTTGAAGACCAAATTTAGTCTATTGCAGCTTTTTTGTTATTTTTTACTGCGACTTTTTTTCATATTTGATCTCAATCTATCGATATTTCAATCTATTTCCTATTTTTTACTTTTTTATTCGATACAAGGATCGCTATGTTGCTCCTTTTTACGAATTTATCTTTGGGAGGGCAAATCGGGATTTTAGATTGGTTATTTATGTGAAAGTTTCTTCTAGTTAAAGTTTTACATGATTTCAATATGTCATCTCTAATTTAACAGATCCATTATTAACCGTATTTGATCCTCCGACATCAAGACATTTTTTCAGTCCCCGATATCGAGAGATATTTACTAAGAAAATGGAATGATTATCAAATAATAGTGATGGATTAACAGAGTTTAGTGACTGCGAACACTATTTTTGGATTGCGATAGAATATTGAAAGTCGCCTCTAGTCAAGAAAAGTACCGAGTCAGTTGTGCCGACGTTCATGAACGTAAAAATGGTGCGTGGAAATTTTACCGTAACCGTAAGCAACAGCGGATCCCGTGCTCCCAAATGCAAGCTGTCGACGATTGGAGTATTAGTCATTTAATTAAAAAGAAAGATCATCATCTTCCGTTGCCAGGATTCCGCTTTCTGACTTTTTCTTCTCCACTTGGAATAAAGGGTGATTTACTTACGTGTCAATAGACTCAATGATACCGGATACTGAATATCATGTGATGAGAAGAAAAATTAGGAAAGCGGACTCCGGGCATGGAAGCGGAAGTTTGAGTCGTGACCGGGATTTATCGCTAGAAAGATAAGTTAAGTCTGTATTTTGATATCGATATTAATTCTTAGGTCCGAGCCCAACACTGGGACGTTATATGAGCTGTTATTATTATAACTTTTACTCCTATCTACTATGAGTGATTTCTATAAAAAGTTTAAAAAGCTTTAGTTATTCAAACTAAAAAGGAAAGACTAATTCTTAACATAAGAATTAAAATTACTGACTAGAAAATTAATGTCACTGTTTTAAAAGCCTGTGGTACTTTGTACGATATTTTTAAACCAACTCTGCATTTCGGAATGAGACTAGTAAAAAATTATAACGATTGATATCGAGCACCCCAACTATAATTTAATTATATTTGTTGTCAATTCCTAATCGGTAAATGTTATTATTAATTTAACGCCATCTTCAGGCAGAAGGAAAAGAAAGCGTTAATCCTGATGATCATGATAAGGACTGTGGGACAAAATTATTCAATTGTGTATTGTCTCAGTATATCGTATCAGTTCACAATTATGCATAAAGGGTAAAGGTGACAAGTGTGCAAAATGTTGATTTTTTTGATCGTTCAAAGTGGGTAAAAATGGAGTCCGAAAATTTAAGTTAATAAAAGCGTGGTAAAAAGTTGTAATAAATTAAAAATAATATATATTTCTTGAAAGTACATACATTCTCTTTTAAAAAATTGAATGCTAAAATGCTTAGTAAGAAAATTAAATTTCGAATAGTATTGTAGTGCTGGGGCCTTGGTGCTGAATGGGTCCCGTGCGTCGTATTCGGAGCGGAATTATGATGGGCTATCGCTGCGAAGGTGTCACGATGGCTCTCTTGTGGTGTTGCAATATCTTGCTTATTTTCATAGATGTTCATTATAAAATAAACAATATTTAATATTATAATTTATTTTTATATTACATACAAGTGACCTATTTTTGACTCCCATCCTTAGTATTATTATTATTACCATCCGTAGCATACGAGAAGATGCTCTCCCCCTCTAGTTTTCAAGTCGTAATTCATAAATACGTTTTTATACGGTTTTTATTTTTAGAAAACAGTAAATTAATTCAATATTGTTTGACTCATAGTTTTCTTTATTCATACAGTGATAAATAATGCGCACCTCATTTGAATATAGGTGGAAAATGCGCGAGATTTTCTTTAGGATTTTAACTACTATCTAATACTATCTAATCTAAGCCCTACCGTCCTGTGACCAAGCATGGTATTTTGAACACCTATGAACGGCTTTTTTATTGCTGTAGGACAGCAGACAGGCTGACAGCCCGCTTAGAATTTAGCAATTACCGTCGCCTATGGGTGTTTGCAACGCCAGTGGCATCGCGAACACGCTGCTTTCCCATAAGAGTACAGGAACTTGGGTCACTAATGCCGAAACACCACACAAGGTTATTATGGCGGCATACTTAAGACCAAATGTGGTGGCCATCCAGACGGGCTTGAAGCGCTACCACGTAGCTAGGGTGGGTTGTTTTGTCGCCTTTATGACATGCCGACCCCGGCTGCAGAGGTTAGTATTCTTTCTCCGCCCTTGCACGGATAGAAACGCACGGGTTACGTAGTATACCATAACCCTACTGGTTATGGTACTAAACATTATTTTTTTGTAAAGCAGTTCGTTCTCTACAATAGGTAAAACGTTTAGCAGGTATTTTTTCACATATATCTCAACCAGAAAAAACAATTCGCATCATGCAAGTTTTTGAGATCGAACAGACTCACTACCACTGAGCCAGATGTATCATCACATTTTTGAATTCTTAGTATCGTTGATTTCATGAGATCGTATACTCCAGTAATAAATCTTGTGGTGTTGTATATCTGCAGCTACTTAGCCGCTTCTATTTACCTGTTTACGGTTTATGGTTATCTCTCAGGTCCGACAAGCGTTCTACTAGGGGGTTGGTCACACCAATTACAATTATTCAGGTATATGTTTATGTTCTTATTCAAGTGCTCACCTGATACGGAGGAAACAATATTTAAGAAATAATTTCATCAAAACACGTAACTGAATACTTTATTTCTAAAAGTATTAATATCGAATTTAAATCCAAAAGTATAATTTGTAATCAGTAAGAATGTCAGTTTTCATTTCGTAAAATAAACGTAAAAAGTTTACAATGTAAATAAAAATCCGTTTGATCCGTGCAGGGGTGGAGAAAGAATACTAACCTCTCCGGCCGGGGTCGGCCTGTCGTAACAGGCGACAAAACAACTCACCCAAGTATGCCGCCATAATAACCTTGTGTTGTGTTCCGGTATTATTGACCCAAGTTCCTGTACCCTTATGAGACAGCACTGTGTTCGCTATGCCACTGGCGTTGCAAACACCCATAGACGACGGTTACTGCTAAATTCTAAGCTAGCCATCAGCCTGTCTGCTGTCCTACAGCAACAAAAAAAATCCAATTACAAAACAAAACTAATGTTTAAAAAATCGTTTCTACATAAAGTTGTACCGTGATTGGTGTTGTATATCGGCGAGGCGTGGGTGCGGTCAGCATGGACAGGGCGCAATCACGCCACCCGCACCCACTCGCCGCTAATTATGTCACCAAGCGTATGAAACTAGCAACACACAAGTGGTTAATGTATACATGGATTGCGAAGCGTTTTAAGTTTATATTTTTTATTGCTGTGTAACCAGGTGCCGCCACCTATAGATGTTTTCGACGCTAGGGGCACCGCTAACACTCTGCCGTCCGCGCAGGGGAACTGAAACCTAGGCCATCTATGCCGGAACACAAGACAAGGTTATTAAGGGGTTATATGGGCACTAAATAGGATTGTTTTCTCGCTTTTACTTTTTAGGTCCCCCCCGGCTGCAGGGGCCAGTGTTTTTACTCAAATAAAATACGAACATGATGACACGGCTAGCTCAGTGGCTTAAATGGTCTTGTCAGTCGCGTCCGGATGAAAAAATATTTATAAGATCTGCAAATAGTTTGTTCAGGTGTGGGCGTAGAAAGCTTTACGATACAGGGTTGCACTTAGTGCGGAAAAAACTGCTTTATATGTTACATCGGCTAAATCGAAGTGCCATATCGTTAAAGTCTATTATGTATGAGTTGAAAAGAAAACTAAATTAAAAAGTAACTATTTTCAAAATAAGTTATAGTATATATAGTACAAGTAGACAGATCAGCTGATACTTTTTAGATTAGTTTTCTCATAAAGCGTGTTTTTTTAGTTTTATTTGACTAATATTTATTTTTTATTTTCTGTATTTATTTACTTATGAAGATTAGTCGTAATTTAGACTTGATGTTTATACTTACAAATATTTAAAAGCAATCATAGTATTTGAAATTTTGCTATAATAGATGTAGACTGGCAAGGTAGTAAGATATCTTGACTGATTCTTTATTTTAAACGGAATAAAAAATACACTACAATTATCTTTCAGCTTACCAAGAACTCGTTTCGTAGTAACCACTCATATGTATATTTATATCTATTTAGCAGGAGTAAATCTCACTTCTGGAGATCCTGGCTGGGATGCTAGGACTAATTTATGTAGTTGTCCACTTGATAAGTAAAGTTTCAAGTTAATCAAATAATTTTAAGTGTATGGAAATCTTGTTTAAAGATTCCGTAGCGTAAAAAGACAAGTCAAGTTGAAATATAGAAAGAAATGGGTTCTGTTCAATTTTCAACTACACAAAATCTATATAAAATGAAAAACTACAGTTGCATATTAATGGTAAACGAGCTAGCGATTCGAAGTCCCCGCAGTCCCGCAACTATCTCGCGTCAACCATGTCTACACAACTATGCTTACATTATCCTAATTAGGTTCCCCTCAGCTTGATTCATTAACGCGATGTTGAAACTTTATTACAATTACTTGTATATTCTATTGTTTATTTCCTGGAACAGTAAAAGGTTTTTAAATGTAACATTACCGAGTTACTGTAATTTAATTGCCACATTGGAAGAATGTTCTTCGAATTATTGTTTGTCTGACCATAAATTATGCAAAAAATACCTATCAAACATTCCAATGTAGTACTTAATTTAATATTGTTTCTACAAAAGGAACTATCTTCAAAAATAATTTCTTCAAATTTTATCAGAAAGTCGTGAGCTAGCTCTTACCTACTTTACGCGTCAAATAAAGCCGTAGAGCGTGGTAATCCTTTGTCATTTATTTATTACATGTTCATTACTTGAAATATAATTTTTTAAAAATTTTACTCTTATCTTAATTACTTAAATTTTTTATTGACATTTTGCCGAATCGAGACAATACTATTCGATCGCCTCCATCGGAAAATTTTGTAGAACAGAAAAGTTCACATTTCACATTTTTTATAATTACTATTTTTTATTGTTGTAGAACAGTAGATAGGCCGACGGCCCACTTAGTAATAAGTAGTTACCGTTGCCTATGGATATTTGCGTCGCCGGAGGCACCGCCAACAAGCTGTCGTCCGCGTAGGGAAACAAACTTGGTACACATATGCTAGAACACAACACGAGGTTATTATGCAGACAAGAGATCAGGGTCGGTTTCAATTTTGACGGCCTTGAAGCCATCTTAGCTAAGGTTGTTTTCTCGTCTTTTACGACTAGAGGCCCCCGACCGCATAGCTCAGTATTTTTAATCTGCCCCTGATTAATACTACTTTCTATTACTAGATTATTATTAGTTATTAGTCTATATTAATAATAAGAATTATAAAGCAACATTGTTAAGTTCTTAAAAAATATGGAGTATCGAGAGGTCTTAGGCTTACTGCTATATTATATCGACGCTTGAAAGACACCTTTACTAAGTGAATATGAATGAATTTACTAGGAAAGTGTTTTGAAGTTCAAATATTTAAATAAAAAAATATTAAAACTCTATATTACAATGTCACTTAGTAAAGGTTGCCTTTCAAGCGTCGATATGTATATCATAGTTTTCTTAAAGGACATGTTGTGAAATTGGAGATCAGACAATAATATTACCATAATAGGTGATTGCAACGTATAAGGGATTTGAGCCCGTTGTTAGCGCAATACTTTATTATTACTGCACAGCATCATGTCCTCGCAAATGCCAAATACAATCCTCAGAAATGACCAAAACACCTATTGTCTCTGAATTGGATACTTAATGTAAAGGAAATTTAGTTTGCGTGTAGTCTTTGAATTTTATTTAGACGTATTTTTCTTAATTTTCTTTCCTTCGAGGTAAGTCAATCTCAACTGGTGCTCCCTGCAAAATAATAAAAAATACTTTGATTAAGATTTTCCTTTTGGTTCAGAATAGAACAGTAATGGCAAAAAAAAACAAAATTAGTTGCACTAAGGGCTGGGATGAGCTGAAATGATTTCGAACTGCGACTGTGCTCAATAGTGGATCCAGGGGTTCTAAATTGTAAGCGTTAGATGCTATCGGAATTGAAGAGTAAAGAACATTAGAATACATTTACTAAATACTAAAGGCATGAATGACAATCACTATGTAAGTGATTGTTATAATAACTAAATAATAATAGCGTATTATAAGTTACTTTTAATTTTTAGCGGAAGAAGAGGAGTGGAGCGAAGAAGAAGCGGCAGCGCAATCAGAAGATGAGGAATCTCTGGAAGCTAAAACTGGTGACAATGATAAGCAAGATGAAAACGAAGAAAACAATGGTGAAGATGCAGCTGAAGGTAACGTTTTTAGATAAATAATATTCATATATTCGTTGATACATGGAATATCATAGTACTGAAGGTGTTACCGTGGTACATAGCCACATCATGTCACTGTACGATAATAAAAGTTCACTGCAATTATATATGTAAATTATATTTACAATTGGGTTCAAAAGTTACTATTCATCTCCACAACAAAACTGATAGTTTATATTTAACTATGATATTTTATCCCAATATGCAGATATTGTCAAATGTAAAGAAATCGTTAGGGCTTAGGTCAGGACTGTATGGAGGATGGTCAAGAATTTTTACTTTTTCCTGCTTCAAATACTCAATCGTGCGATGAGCGCTGTGTGAGCTTGCGTTGTCGTGGTGCGGGATGATGCGTCGCTTTGAGTTAAATTTTCGAAATTCGGCGATGACTTGTGATAAACAAACTATGGTATACCACTCTGCGTTAACCGTTCTACGATCTTCAAGTACAATAGTCGCAACATGACCGGTTTTTCCAACGAACGTGGCCACCATATTCTTCGAAGTGCTTTGAGAACGAACAACTTTAGTCGGCTTTGGCACGTCTAGAAAGACCCAGATTGTAGATTGTTGTTTGGAATCAGGATCGTAGGCATAGATCCAAGATTCATCACCACTGATGATGTCGTAGACGTGATTTGACTCTCCTCGGTTTAACCTTTGCAGAGTATTCTTACACCATCTGAAGCGGGCCGCCATGTGATCGTCGGAAAGCAGATGCGGTATCCAACGGCAAACTAGCTTTCTTATACCAAGCGCTTCGTGCAAGATCTTCTGAATAGTTGTCCCTGAGATGCCTAATAGAGCCGCTATCTCTCGATACGTCATATGACGATCTTCGAGAATTAGTTGTCTCACAGCAATGATGTTATCTTCAGTGAAGGCGGATTTTGGGCGTCCTTCGCGAGATTTGTCACTATTCTAAATACCAACGTTCGACAGTCCGCAGACATGGGGCTTCATCACTGAACACAGATGTTAACTCTTCAAAACACTGAAGCTGTGTCAGGCCTCTTCTAAAGTTGTAGAAAATTATTGCACGAACATTTTCCTTAGAAAGATTCATTTTCGTACGTGACCTAACAGATTCTAATCGACGCTGTGATTAAACAATAGCATTAATCCTACTTACTTTCAACTGTTTTCAGATTCAAAATTTAAATACTTTCGAATGTAGAACAGTTCCAAATTCAAAATTGCCGGGAAATATGGAAACTACAGAACTTAAAAGGCACGCCTAGTTTGCAGGAGAAGTGCAAAAAGCTATTTTTTTCCTAAAATCCATTAGAAGTACATTATATTAATTAAAATAAACGTTATACGCACTACTGCTCGAATGATACTCAACATACATACTTTACTTACTCTTTTGCTTTGTTTTGTAAGATCTTGTAGCCTGCTAATTTTATGATAACATATAATAATTGATTTACTATTGCCTATTTGTGAGAATAGCGTTTACAAAATGCAAATATATGGTTACGAAATGGATTTTCAATGCAGGTTTTGTAATGCAAAATATTTTAAAGTTTTAGAAGAATATAATTCTTCTCGAAATCGTCGTCGAATTTCAACCCCTGGGCGACCACTAATTCTTTACGGAAGTTTCAAGGTATTGAACTATAAGGTATTGAAAAATTTATATCAAAATTTGGAATCACTTAAAACTAGATACTAGCGCTAATAAACATGGTAAGTACAATAAGCCCCCAATAATTTGTGTGCTAGGACATAAAGCTAGATATATCTGTTGACATATATTCAATGCATCGCAGCGTGCACTGGGTGCGTTGTGACATCAACGTGTGGATGACAGACGATTGCGTCACATGAGTTACATACCCTTTGGGTATGCCTGTACCTGATTTAGTATTGTAGGGAAATTTGTATTTACTGACAACGATATTTATATTTATGGTCGTTTGTAATATCTTTTAAATCTTATGGCATTGGAAAATAGAATAGGGCATAGACATAAAGCTTTTTGTATCGCCCACCGCCATCTAGTTCCAAAGTAACAACAAACCGTTAATAGGTCCTAAACAACATAAATTTTCTTTTAAAAGTAAATACAAATTATACATAAATCCCCAGACTCTGACTCTGACGTGCAAAAGGCCAAATTGTGGATTACATTAAATATTTTTTTGTCTCATTGCATCAGAAAAAGTTTCCCGGAAGTAAACGCATATTAAAAGGCGTATCTAATTCGATCTTGAGGGCAGATTCCAGGAGCACCCCAATAAAAAACTTCTAGAAGAAGAAGTTTGTTTATGTAGTAATTATTGTTAATATAGAATGACTCTTGATAAAAATAAGTAATCTCTCTGTTTTTGAGTTAAGGATCTTTAGGAAACAACATGCAGCTTATATCCGAACATAAACCTTATACGAGGAATGGAAAATACAAAATTCATCGCGAAACATTTAACTTTTGAAGTGTAGAATAATATTATTTAATACAGCAAGTGACTCGAGGGGGTCTCATTATGTCGAATCTTCATTGAAATTCATAAGGAGGCCACTAAAATAACTACCATCTCAGAGTTTGCCCTCACGCTTGCGATGCGTTTTTATTACGATTTAACGCTCTTTTTACAACTTCGTCAAAGGGTGTGGTGTCGCTCGGAGCAGCCGCACCGTCGCCACCGCACCGTGCTTTATGGCTTTGTCCCCGCTTATCTCCAGCTATTAGCGATAAATCTCCACAGGCCTCCTTGGACCTCAAATATTAACATGCTAATTCGTAGCCAATTCTGCACCCGAGATTATAAATAAATTGGCTGGTGTGCCATCACGGGACGTAACTTACCTCCATTTTATCTTTCAAGTTTTTAAAATAAGTGGGCCGTTTCAAAGTTGATGTTTTAATTCTATGCCACCCTGATTATTTAAGTTTTATGTTCGCTACTCACAGTGAGGTATTCTTTGAATATTTGGGTTGAAATTTTGTGAATCTTTAGTAAATTCTAGTAAATCATTCATTTGAGCAATAATATTATAGTATAATGTTGGATACATTTACAAAGCCGAGCCGTTTTATTCAAGACTCAATTAAAATTATCGTCTTAATATAATTTGTTTAGACCATTGCTAGGAAAAGGATCTAACGAAAGTTTAACATATCGCGAATTCTAACCGCTGGACTAGATATGTGAAAGTTTTTGCGTCTCCAAATTTCTATTTATCATTTGGAGTATTGATTTCATATTCAAAAAGCCCTTTTTAAATGTTAGATAGGTGTTTTGGAGACCGTGTTATTTAGGATGTTGTGAATGGTGAGCAATGGTTATTCTTTAAAACCAAATGTAGCCTCATCAATTATATATTATTAATTGTGTCTCTGTGCCCCAGGAAGTGTCACAGAAAGATACGAATGCAAAAACGTATCTAAATAACGTCGTTCTGGCTCCGAAGTGAAAACTTCAATCAAGTGATAGGGATTTAAAAATCCAATGTGATGATCCTTATATCATTGGTCTAATTATTTAGTTACTAAAACTTATCGTTTTATATTACATTGTTGTCCTAAGAAAATAATAAGGGTGTTCATTAGTTAATGCTATTTTAAGAAGTAAACATTAATATAAATACTTCGATAAATAAAATAAAACTTAATAGACAGAGAACTGAAAGGTTACCTTTTCAAAAGAAAGTACAATGAAACTTACAAATAAGTAATTTGGTCGATATAACTAATAATGTAATGAACATATATATTCTGTAAGGCTTCAGTATCGTAAATGAGTGATTTTTCTTAGCTCCAGTTGTCGCATAGTCGTTGTTAGGCCAGAGTGTTGCGCCAATGTATTCTCTGCGGGGGCGTGGGGTGAGCGGCGGGTGGCTCGGCGCCGCGCGCCGCTGAGCCCGAAGTTGGGCGCGCGGGCTTGTTCCCGCGGGATCTGCCCGCATGGACCGCACTTAGGCTAACATATCAGCCACTAAAATATTTATTTAAAGATTAAATTAGAATAGCTTGTACTAATTACGAGTATTTAAACAATGAAGAATTAGAACAAGGGCGTACATAACTTGTACATCGTACATAACTTTTGAATGATGGATGGAAGTGAAAATAATTTTAATTATTATAATTTTTAAAACTATGTCGGAAATAAGTTAGAATTACAAATAGAAATTAATTTAACCATAAGTAAAAGTAATAATATGGTTAAAGTGGTCCTTTGTCCTATGTGCAACTGGTTTAAGTCTGCAACATGCTTTCTACCAATCACTAAATAAATTTCATTTATCTCTTTATTTTGAAGAAATGTTCATTAAATTAAAATTTATATAATAATTAATATTTATAATACACACTGAATTAATATTTGGTGTAATATACATTTGTTATGTTTTGTAATGATCTTTTATTAAATACTAAAAACTATTACATAAATTTAAGATTGTACATTCATTACATATTATTGAATGAAATATTTTTATTAGATATACTGTGACAAATCACACAGTGCTATTCATTTCCAAAATAACTAGAAGAACACTTGTGTCACGTGTACTCGATAACTGTTTTTTCGAAAACCAAAACTACGTAATTTTCAAGAAAATGGAATAATTTATTTATTCAAAGTGTTGGCCAGATTCTATACATTTTACATTACATTTTGCCCATCTTTCAGGCAATTTATGCATGCCATCCCATAAAAACCATTCATCGAGCCATTTTTGCTTTTTAAGACGGCGCGTTATCGTACTGTAAAATCACCTTACCGTGTCTTTGACCCCATTCTGGATGTTTTTCGATCAATGCACGGTTCAAAATGATCATTTCTTGTCAGTAGCGATCACTATTAATTGTTTAACCAGGTTTCAACAGTTCGTAAATACACCACGCCACTGTGGTCCCACCAAACACAGAGCATTGTCTTGTAACCAAAACTATTTAGCCTTGGAGTCGATGGGTCAGCTTTGCCAGGTGATAATCATGATTTTTTGCGCTTAGAATTTTCCAAATAAATCCACTTTTCATCACCCGTCACTATTCGATACAGAAATGATTTTCAATTATATGTTTGAAGCAGCATTTCACAGACGATTTTTCAATTTTCCTCCATATGCCTGTCATTCAATTGATCTTCCCATCTTTTGGATTTTCCCCATTGCTTTCAATCGGTCGCTAATCCTTTCTTGGGCCACATTTAATGTTGCTGCCAATTGATTTTGAGTTTGGGTTGGGTCTTCATTCAATAACTCTTGCAGTTTCGCATCTTCAAACTTTTTTGGTCTACCAGAAAGTTCTTTGTCTTGCACATCGAAATCACTACTTATGAATTTTCGAAACCACGCCTCACATGTTTTGAAGCTTAGAGCATGCTTACCTCAAGTTTCTACCAGCAAACGATGACTTACAGCGGTTTAAATAAGAAAAGTAGTGCGTGCCACAAATGCACATTTTCCGGCACGAAACTTAACATTTTCAAAGAAGTATAAATCTATGACGGTGTTACTTTCGCAAAATAACATGCATAACTTTGAAGCTTGATGTAAGTAAAATAAAATAACATTATGTACCAAATTACAACTTTGCTATATATATATATATATATATATATATATATATATATATATATATATATATATATATATATACAGGGTGACTTTGCCTCACCCGTCCAAATTCACACAGAAGAATCTTTAGTAAAAGTTATGAGAAACATGTATTTTAGTTTAGTATCACATAGTACAAAAATGTTGAGTAATCAGCATCACAAAGTTATTACAAGAACTCGCAATTTATACTTGACACCTACAGTCGACAAGTGTCAATGACCTCTCCATCGGTACAAAAATACAAAAAATACGAAATACAAAAATTTCAGTTAAAGGGCGCGTTTGTAATAAGTAAAAAATTACGTAAATCTTTAGTGATATGTACAATAATTAGTAAAAAATCAATTAGAGGTTAACTTACCATTACTGCTTTACACGTATTTTAATAAATGTTCAAAATGCAGTCCGTTTGTCTCTAAGCAAAGTCTAGCTCGTTTTTGAACATTTTCCTTTACCTTTCTAAGCACTAGAGTGTCATTACGCACATCTTCAAACGCTCGCACAATTTTAGTTTTTAAGTTCGCGAGGCTTTGGACCTCTTCCACATACACGTGTCTTTTAATTTCACCCCACAAATAAAAGTCCAATGGTGTTAAATCCGGTGATCGAGGCGATCATGGGACGGGACCACCACGACCGACCCAACGATTACCGTATTCCGTATTTTTGCACTGTCGACGTCGCGAGTGAACGAACGCTAAACACAATGCACCAACGCGACAGCACGCGGCCGACTGATTATTAATTAATTATTTACGGCAGCGGCGGCAGCCGTATTTCGCACGCCGTAATTCCCCGCACACACACACCGCTACGCTGCAACCGACATAGGGCTGCCAAACTAAAAAATAAATCAGGGTATTTATTTATAAATGTACATAGTAAAAAACATAACTTCACTAGCTTCAATGATTTGTTACAGTAGAAACCGAATGTTGACGAAACTACACTGTACACTCATTTTAAAGCCTATAATAAAGATTCATCTTTTTATGGTGGGCTATAAGTCCCACCTGAAACGTTTAGAAAAAGTATTTTTAAATAATTTTGACAACGTCTTAATGAATCGGCCTGGTAGCACCATTTTCTTTTTTTTTGGTCTCAGGGAAAAACCTCTCTTGACGGGTTCCCGGCCCGGGGTGACCGAGGGATATGTGGGACTCCGGGAAAGATGTAACCACTAAAAAACTTGGGTCACTAATGCCGGAACACAACACAAGGTTGTGGGGGATAGTGATAAACCAGGTTTGGCGGTACCCACCTCACATTTAATTCCAGGCGTCGGTGTATTTGCTCTACTATGCATAAATTAATCACTTTTCGATTTTTTAGTAGCGAACGGTTTTTCTGTTGTGTTTTTTCAAGCGCGCGAACTTCACTCACTATGGCGGCCGGTGGAGGCATTTTTATACGACACGACGGCTGAGGCTATACGGCCTTTGAGTTGAGTCGTGTCGATATATACTTATATTTAATATTTATGAATTTACATATATTATATATTTGTGTGTCTGAATAATGTATAATAAATATAATAATATATATATGTATGAGTATTGTATGTGAGGGTTTGTATATGAATGTCAGTGTGTTTCTATGAGTATGTGTACGTGTTTATATAATATACCCATAGTTCTCCCCACCAGAGACCGTCCTAGGACGGGCGATAGTAATCTGGGAAACGTACCACCCGCCCAGTACGCGTTGTCTTCTGCTCTGTTCTGTCGGCGCTTTTCTTTGGGCTTTCAGGTGTTTCTATACCTGTCTTTGGTATTGGCCTTTCGGGGTTCAGGATGTACGCTGGTTTTAACCTCTGGATTGTTACTGTCTGTTCTTTCCCTTTTACTAGTAACTTATATACTTTCTCTCCTCTTTCCAGTACTTTATATGGTCCGGAGTATGCGGGTTGTAGTGCTCCACGGACGCTGTCATCTCTGATGTAAACGTGGCTGGTAGAAGGCAGGTCTTTAAAAACAAAGATATTTCTGCTGCAGTGTCTGGATGCTGGCTGAGGACGAAGGTTATGCATCAGCGATCTTAATCTCGCTGTGAAATCCAGGATGTCCGTCGTGTGCGTGCTTGTAGGGGCCTCGAAGAAGTCTCCGGGTAGCCTCAAGGTCTCACCGTACAGGAGCTCAGCTGGCGACGCTTGGATGTCTTGCTTAAAAGCCGTCCTCATTCCAAGCAGTACAATGGGTAAGCTCTCTGTCCAGTTCTGATGTTGGTGGCACTTGATTGCTGCCTTCAGCTGCCTATGCATCCGTTCGACCATACCGTTGCTTGCAGGATGGTATGCGGTGGTTCTATTTCTCCGGAATCCTGCAAGTTCGGCGAGCTGTTTCATTAAGGCAGACTCGAATTGCTTTCCACGGTCTGTTACCACTGTCGTTGGGCATCCGAATCGAGCTATCCAGTTTGCGACCAAGCTTTTGGCGACTGTCTCCGCGGTTATGTCAGCCAGCGGTATTGCCTCAGGCCATCGTGTGAATCGATCGACTGCAGTGAGACAATAGCGGTATCCGTCGGATGGAGGTAGTGGGCCGACTAGGTCGATGTGGATGTGCTGGAATCTGCCGCGTGGTAAGCTGAAGGTGCCGATGGATGGTGTCACGTGACGTGATATTTTGGTAATTTGACAGGCGTGACACAGTTTTGTCCAATCTCGGCAGTCCTTGTTTATGCCAGGCCAGACGTATCGTTGAGCCACCAATTTGGCAGTAGCGTTCGCTCCTGGATGGCTGAGCGAATGCAAGCTGCTGAATACTTGCTTCCTCAACTCAGCTGGGACGTACGGGCGAGGTGTCTGAGTAGATTCGTCGCAGTATAACTCCGTTCGTGATCCAGGAATTTTCACTCTGGCCAGTTTCAGTGAAGTACCACCTTCAAGTATGCGTTTTAGCTCCGCGTCGTCAGTCTGTGACTTCGCTAAAAATTCCAGGTCAACAGGTTGTACCAGTTCCTCGATACGAGAGAGGGTGTCAGCTACAACATTGTCCTTTCCGGAAATGCGTTTTATATCCGTGGTAAACTGGGATATGAAGTCTGTGATGTATTAATATATTATTATAATGTAGGTAGGCAGTTTTTATAATAAAACACTATGCGCGAGACACGTTGTTTACTTGCTCCCGTGTTAAATACATTATACTGGCGACGAATTGGAAAATAACGGATAATAGTGCGTGTAATCATCATGTCGATCGGGAAAATAAATGAGTTCGACGTAAAAACGGGAGTGTGGACGTTGTACGCGGATCGACTTGAAATGTATTTCAAGGTCAACGGCATCAAAGATGATTTAAAATTGCCTACAATGATCGCCGTCATGGGGGATGAAGCGTACGAACTTCTGGTAAACCTCGCCAGCCCTCGGAAGCCATTGGAGTTGAGCTACAATGAGGCATCGGAGCTCCTACGTAATCATCTGCAACCGAGTCCGTCGGTACTCGCCGAGAGGTTCCGTTTTCGACAGCGGCGACAAACTACCGACGAATATGTAAATAACTATGTTGCAGAGCTGAAGAAACTGGCGCGAAACTGTAATTTTAAGGAGGGACTAACTGAAAACCTTCGGGACCAGTTTGTTTGTGGGTTGAGGAATGACGTCATTCGCCAACGGTTATTCGCGGAAGATGAAAATTTGAATTTCACAAAAGCCGTTAAGATAGCTATGTCCTTGGAAGCTGCGGAACGAGATGCAGCAGCTGTGGAGGTGAAGAATGTGTTCGAGAGTACAGAACTTCACGCAGTTAGGGAGGTGCGAGGTCGTCGCACGTTCCAGCAACGAGGCGGTAGCCGTGGCCCGAGCAGCACACGACAGGCGGCGGAACAAGCCACATCGAAGTCAGCATTCGGCGGCTGTGAAGGCTGCGGATCGACGAGTCACAACTACGGGAGCTGTAGGTACCGTGACTTCGTTTGTAGCCGTTGCAAACGACAAGGTCATCTCCGTCGGGTATGTCCAGGTCCGGGGCTAAAGGGAACCATGCGGAAGCACTCGGACAGGAGTTTTAATTTTGGTTCGCTCGAGGGGCCTTATGAATGTGAACAGCACTCAGATGACAGTATGATCGAGTTGCACCAACTTTGTCTTGGTGATTACAAGGCGGTGAGTTTACCTATATCTATTGATGGTAGAATTATACCCATGGAGATAGACACTGGTACGCCTATATCTTGCATCAGTAAAATAACTTATAATAAATATTTTAAAAATAAGAAAATAATTCCCCATAAGCTTAGTTTAAGATTTTATGACGGTTCTGTCATTAGACCCCTAGGATATATAAAGTGTTCTGTCTCGTATCAGGGAAATGTCAAAAATTTAGAGTTATTTGTAATAAATGGCGGAACTACTTCTTTGATTGGGAGACAGTGGCTCTCTAAATTGTGTATACCTTTATATAACTTGTATAATAGTAATTCTGTATCGCCTGTGAATAAGTTTGTTAATGGCTCGGTTGATTGTAATTTAAATAAATTGTTATTTAGATATAAGCAGCTGTTCGACGGTGGCTTGGGGAGGTTCACGGGGGGCAAGGCGACGTTACGGGTGCGCGGGGACGCGACGCCCGTGTTCAGCCGTGCGCGGCCCCTGCCATTTGCATTGCGCGCGCGCGTCGACGCGGAGTTAGATGCGATGCTGCGCGCCGGCGTCATCGAGCCAGTTGAGTGCTCCGACTGGGCCTCACCGTTGGTTCCCGTGAATAAGACGGACGGTACTCTCAGACTTTGTGTAGACTACAAGTCAACTCTGAACCCAGCCTTAATTGTTGACAGATACCCACTGCCTAGGTTTGAGGATGCGTTAATTACTTTACAAGGGGCTCAATTCTTTAGCAAAATTGACTTGTCGCAGTCTTATAATCAAATAGAGCTTGATGAATCCAAACAATTCACTACTATTAACACGCATCGAGGTCTTTTTCGTTATAATCGCTTAGTGTTCGGTCTCTCATCGAGCCCGGGAATTTTCCAAAGAATTATGACTAAACTTTTAGGCGATATTCCTTGTGTTGCTGTTTTTAGTGATGACGTAATAATCGGAACTAAAACGGAAGCTGATCATTTCAGGACCTTAGAGGTCGTTTTCCGGCGTTTATTAGAGAATGGGCTTAAACTAAAAAAATCTAAATGTGTATTTTTTGTAGAGGAAGTTAAGTACTTAGGACACATTGTATCTAGGAAGGGTGTGAAGGCGGACCCCGAGAAAGTTGAAGCGGTTAGAAATATGCCTAGGCCACAAAACATTTCGGAGTTGCGCTCCTTCCTAGGGTTAGTTAATTTCTTTTCTAAATTCACAGATAAGTTTTCCCAACGTTTATTGCCTTTATATGCACTTTTAAAAAAACATGTTAAATGGAATTGGACGTCGGCTTGCGAGCATGCCTTCAGAGAAATAAAAAAATCGCTACTGGGCTCGGAGGTGCTGGCGCATTACGATCCTGACAAGCCATTGATAGTAACATGCGACGCGAGTGCGGCCGGCGTCGGCGGGGTGCTGTCACAGCCAGCGGGGCGCGCGGGGGCGGGTGAGCGGCCCATTGCGTTTATCTCTCGTACGCTAACAGCGGCCGAGAAAAACTATTCCCAAATTCATAGGGAGGCTTTAGCAATAATTTTTTGTATGAAAAAGTTTCATCAGTACATCTATGGCAGACGTTTTGTTCTACGAACTGATCATAAGCCTCTCGTATCGATTTTCGGTCCGTATAAGGGGATACCGACTATGACTGCGAGTCGTATGCAAAGGTGGGCGATTATTCTTTCCGCGTATACGTACGATATAGAATATGTGCACACGGATCGCAACAGTGCAGATAGTTTATCGCGTATGCCGCTAAGGAAATCAGTTTTATGCAATAATCCTGAACAAACGCACCTGCATTTTGCTCAAGAGGCATTATTATTAGATTATAACGAAATTAAAAGCGAAACTCAAAGGGATCCGATCTTGAGTAGGGTGTTGTCTTATATCAGAGACGGGTGGCCGGAGGATTGTCAACTGGATACAATCAGACCTTATCAAAACAGGAAAACTGAATTATACGAAGAGTTAGGGTGTATCATGTGGGGTCACAGGGTCGTGATACCTGAAAAATGTAGGGAACGCGTTTTAAGGCTAATACACGAACCTCATATGGGCATAGTTAAGTCCAAGGCATTGGCCAGAAGTTACGCATGGTGGCCCGGGATCGATGAGGCCATAGAGAATATGTGTAGGTCGTGTACGGTGTGTGTGTCGCAAGCAGATGCGCCTCCGCGACAGGCGCCGTGTCCATGGCCGTGGCCTTCCAGGCCTTGGACTCGTCTACATCTGGACTTTTTGGGTCCTGTTTTTGAGAAAACATACTTAGTAGTCGTAGATGCCACGTCCAAGTGGCTAGAAATTTTTTGCGTGCCTAGTACGGCGGCAACGAGTACAATAGATAAATTAGATGAACTGTGGAGCAGGTGGGGTTTGCCACGACAAATAGTCACAGACAACGGTCCTCCCTTCACCAGCCAGGAATTTCAGGTGTTTGTGAGCAAAAACGGAATACAACACATTTTCACGGCACCTTATCATCCCTCGTCTAACGGTGCTGCGGAAAATGCGGTCAAGACGTTAAAACGTGTGATTAAAAAGGCTAACTTTGAAAAGGCGAATGTGAGTAGGGCACTGAATACGTTTTTGTTACACTATAGAAGTACGCCACATGCGTCTACTGGGGAAAGCCCGGCGGTCTTAATGTTAGGAAGACGTTTGAGAACTCGATTAGACGCCTTGAAGCCCGATAGGGGAAATCGAATGAGTCAAATACAACAACGCCAGGTTGACTATGCTGGAGGTGCGTCTAGACAATTCGAGAAGGGTGAGTCAGTGTGGTATCGGCAATATTTGAAAGGAGAGAAGTGGCTCCCAGGGACAGTCGGGGAAGCAATGGGTCCCTCGAACTTCCAAGTAATTGGAGATGGGGGTAAGCCGGTCCATAGGCATGTCTATCAATTAAAGCGTAGATCTAGGGTTTCGTCTGCTCTTACTGGTCCAGAGTCTGAGGGTAATATAGTGTCAGTAGACAGCAATGACAGGGAAACATCTCAGTTAAGGTTAAGTCCAAGTGGCGGTATTGGCGAGGCGAACATTTATCCTTCCGCTGGTGGAATGCGAAACATATCGGCTTGTGGTCAGTGTACACTGTAAAATGCCGTGCTTCGACCAGGTGGCGAAAGTGCTTAATCGCTTCGTAAATCGCCAACAACTCCCTGTCGTACGGGGAATAATTCCTCTGTGCTGGATTTAGCTTCTTGCTGAAGAACGCTAACGGCTGCCATTCTTCACCGATGTGTTGTTGTAGGACTCCACCAATAGTAGTGTCCGAGGCGTCGGTTACTAGGGCTAAGTCCGCGTCAACGTTCGGATGTGCCAAAAGTGCAGCATTGCAAAGGCTTTGCTGGCAGTTTTCAAAGGCCTTCAGTGTGTCACCCGTCAGTGTCACTGGATGAGAGCCTTTTACTGTTCCCGTCAGTATGTCGTGGAGGAGAGCTTGCGACTTAGCTGCATCCTTGAGGAAACGGCGATAGAAATTTACCATTCCCAGAAACCTGCGGAGCTCCTTGATAGTTTTAGGAACTGGGAATTGTTTGATGGCTTCGACTTTACTGTCTAGTGGTTTGATACCAGCTGATGACACAACGCATCCAAGGAAGCTGACTTCTTCAGCGCCAAACACGCATTTGGCAGGGTTAATAACCATGCCATATTCCTTAAGTCTGGTGAACAGCTGTTTCAAATGTTCGAAATGGCTGGTGGAATCGGGCGAGAAGATGAGGAAGTCATCGAGATAAGTATAACAGAAATCCAGGTCTCTCGTCATCTCGTCCACGAATCTCTGGAAGGTCTGTCCAGCATTTCTCAATCCGAAAGTCATATAGAGGAACTCGTACATTCCAAACGGCGTAGTTATCGCGGTCTTTGGTATGTCCTCCGGATTGATTGGAATCTGGTTGTACGCCTTTACCAGGTCTATTTTTGAAAACACTTTGCTGCCAGAAATGCTATGTGTAAAGTCTTGAATATGCCGGATCGGGTATCTGTCTGGGATCGTCCTTGCATTCAGCATTCTGTAGTCTCCGCATGGTCTCCAGCTGTCGTCTTTCTTAGGGACCAGATGTAAGGGCGAAGACCATTGGCTCTCTGAAGGTCTTGCGGTGCCAGCTTTGAGCATTTCGCTAAACTCCTGACGAGCTATCTTCAGTTTCTCCGGCGCGAGTCGTCTGGGCGAGCAATGCACGGGAGGTCCAGATGTGGTCCTAATATAGTGAACAGTCTTATGGTTCACAACCCGATGTATGCCAGGTGGACGAGTGATCTCTGGGAATCCGCGGAGGAGATCCAGGTATTTGGACTCACCGTCGATGGTCTTCACAGAAGATATGGCGTCTGATGATGGAGCTCGCGTTGCTGATGCCGAAAGTTTCGTCAGGTTGTCGATTAGGCGGCGGCCTTGACAGTCAACGATCAGGCCATAATGGGACAGGAAGTCTGCACCAATTATGGCTTTGCTCACATCAGCGACGATGAAACGCCATGGATACTCACGACGAAGGCCTAAGTCGAGATTAAGCTGTGCGAAGCCGTAAGTAGCAATCGGAGTTCCATTTGCGGCGAAGAGCTCGTAGGCAGATCGTGGTCGTCTATGTCTAATGGAGGTGCGAGGGAAGACGCAGAGGTCACTGCCTGTGTCGACCAAGAACTGCATCTTCGACTTACGATCCGTCACAAATAGGCGACCGGTATTCGGTTGGCAATCGTCTGTCGCCATTAACGACTGCCGCTGGCTTTTCCCTGTTGGTAGTCGCAGGGCTTCACGCAGGTTCTTGCACCGTCACCGTACTTGTGATGGTAGAAGCATACCGGAAATCTTCGGTAATTCGAATCCGATCTGGTACGAGTCCGACTCCGGCTGCGCTGGTTTCTACCTCTGGGACGTGGTCTGCTTTCTCTGCTGTTCATCGAGAGTGCGTCTACTTTTCGGTTCAGCTCTGCGATCTCCTTGGTTAATCTGTCAATGACTGAACCAGGTATATTGTCTACAGCACTGACCTGAGATGTTGCTGGTACGAGATCATGCACCTTGTCTGCGAGATCCGCCAGGGCTTCCATCGTGGATTGTGGTTGTGAAGCGATCACCGTTTGGAGGGATGTTGGCAAGCGGCTGGTCCAGATAGTGCGGATGAAGTCATCCGGGATGTCCTTGCCTGCCAGGTGACGTAGGTGACGAAGGAACTGGGATGGCCGTCTATCACCAAGTTCCTCGTGCATCAGCAGCTGGGTAACTTCCTTTTCCCGAGATGCGGATAAACGCTTGATCAGCTCGGTCTTGAGGGTCTCGTATTTCCCAGTTGCAGGTGGATTGGTCAAAATATCTTTGACTTCGGCAGCATACCTGTGCTCCAATTGCGCGCTGACATAATAGTACTTCGTGTCGTCGTCAGTAATCCGAGACAAGGCGAAGCAACCCTCTATTTGCGCGAACCAGACAGCCGGTTCTTCAGGCCAAAATGGTGGGAGACGAACTCCGACTCGACACAAGTCGTATGGCGTACTAACGTTCCCGCCGTGACCGTTGTTGTCCGCTTGATTGCGTGATGTGCTCATTTTCATTAGGGGTCACCAGAAATGTGGGGGATAGTGATAAACCAGGTTTGGCGGTACCCACCTCACATTTAATTCCAGGCGTCGGTGTATTTGCACTACTATGCATAAATTAATCACTTTTCGATTTTTTAGTAGCGAACGGTTTTTCTGTTGTGTTTTTTCAAGCGCGCGAACTTCACTCACTATGGCGGCCGGTGGAGGCATTTTTATACGACACGACGGCTGAGGCTATACGGCCTTTGAGTTGAGTCGTGTCGATATATACTTATATTTAATATTTATGAATTTACATATATTATATATTTGTGTGTCTGAATAATGTATAATAAATATAATAATATATATATGTATGAGTATTGTATGTGAGGGTTTGTATATGAATGTCAGTGTGTTTCTATGAGTATGTGTACGTGTTTATATAATATACCCATAAGGTTATTATGGCGGCATACTTAAGACCAAAGGTGGTCGCCATCCAGATAGGCTTGAGACCCTACCACGTAGCTAGGGTGGGTTGTTTTGTCGCCTTTTACGACAGGCCGCCCCCGGCCACAGAGGTTAGTATTCTTTCCGCGCCCCTGCACGGATAAAACTTAAACATTTGATTGAATAATAAAAAATATGGTTGAATCGCAACATTCGTTTTATTACAATAATCATCATAGGTACAACCCTAGCGCATTCTTACGAAGACGTGTTGACACGTGTCCCGCACGGCGGGCAACACAGTCTCGACTCTTTGCACGCGTACTTAAGGTACATTTCTTCTCGTTTACAATACCGAGGAGGAGTTAGATAATAAAGGTCAATGTACGAACCTTGGAACATATGATTATTTGCACGATTGAATGAGCAACCAAGTTACTAAACATTTTCCTTGGGATGAAATATTTTATTTTGAAAATTTTACATACAATTTTTTTGCAAAAATGGGTTCAATAAATGATGCTTAGTGCGTAAAAAAAATTTGGACGGGTGAGGTAAAGTCACCCTGTATATATATATATATATATATATATATATATATATATATATATATATATATATATATATATATATATATATATATATATATATATATATATAGACTCGGGATGGGAATCGTCACTCCACAGTCGTCAAGATAATAAAACAAATAAATGTAATTTAGTCTTCATGTACGTTACTTACTATTGTGTAATACAAGGTATTTGATCAACTTAGACAGTAAACAATGCGAGCAATGTGAACGGATCCAGGACCGCCTCTCGGCCAAGCACGTGGCTAATTAAATGCCGATGCTCGATTGTCAGTCGGGGGTGTATCTGGAATTTCAGGCGGCGTGGCGTCGCTGCGGCACGTGTCCGCCGACACCGCATCGCATAACTCCGCATACGGCTGTATCAATATTCCGAAATTGTTTCTTAACAGAGACCTAATAATTCCGTAACTGGATAAATAGCCTCTACATGTACGACAAGCGAAATCGCTAACTACTTTCAAGAATTTACTTCGCAGTCATTATCTTGCTTTTATTAATTTTACCTAAAATTCATTTTTCTAAATTGAAATTAAATAATGTGTGTACATGTTCTATTATATGTGTATAAATTTATATTATGTATGTCTATGTTTTATTACAATTTCTTCCAGTTGGGTTATTTGGAAGAGGTGATTCCTTTAAGCCATAAGATCGCCTTTTGTTTTACTATTTCATTTTTGTGTTATTATTTGTAATTATTATCTAGTTTTTAGTGTGTTGTCCTAGCTATGAGTTTTATTTTGTAAATGTTAAGGATAAAGAGTTATCTATCTATCTCTATAAGTGGCCACAACAAATACCTAACATGAAGGGTAACCATAAAGGTGTCATGCGATTGAATTTTTATTGCTAATGATTTGTTGTTCATTATGTCCGTGTTATCTAATTTATATTTTAATACGTGAAGCGAAAATTTTGTCTCCCTTTTTACGAAAATTGAGTGAATGGAGGAGCATGAAATTTGTGGCAACGCCAAAGTTTACATGGAGGTGAAGTGCAGGAAGCTAATATTTTTTTATCATAGTATTTGTATGTTTTTTTATAAAATGACTTGTATATTTTTTTCGGAAAAAGTACGCAAATTAAGTAACCTAGGCGAAATACAGAGTAGCGAAAACACGAAAGATGTTTATAGAGTAAAAACTTGATTGAATAATGGCTGAAATTCGGCCACCGGGCGACCACTAGTTACCAATAATTTCTAATTAACTAAACTTTTCAACTAATAATTTAAACTTTTTATTGAATTATGTTAAGTTTTGTAAACGTATTGTGTTCTACTTACATAAATAACATATTTGGCCATTTGTTTTTTTTAAGTTCGTCCCTGTAGAATCCCAGGTGGCGCGGCCGCAGCGTTTGGAATTATCACATAGTGGAGAAGCGAGGGTGGTGCGCGCGGGGGGACGACGGGCCCAATACATTCGTCACAGGCCCAGCAGCCATTAGGCATTTAGATATTATCAGCAGTCACTTGGGGATGACCCGCGACCTGGGGCCACCATTGTTCAAGGCTTAATTACTGAAAGTGTTTGTTGTTGGCACGTGGGATTCAGCAACATCGGTGACCACTACCGGTTTCCGTATCGATAAATATCACTGTTGTTCAATAAAGGCGCCGTTTATGTCGGTTACAAGTCTAATGGTGGCGGGGCTGCGCGCACCCCCGCGGTCCCAGGTGGCCTCGCTCCAGCCGCACTTCCTTCCCTCTCATGGGACATCCCGAGCCGAGCATAACACACACAAGTACGCTTCAAACCACACATTCATATCCATATAGCTGTTTGTAGAAAGTTATTGTATAGGTTATATTAAAAATCATAATAAAGCTAATTAATTTTGGCTAACCGTATGCGATATAACATGACAGTTTTAAACTTTATCATGTATATATGCTCGAAATCGAATACTTTACACTAATTTCCATTATTTTACAAAATTCATTGTTAAAGATTACGTTTGTTATTTCAGTGTTGTGGTTATGAGGGTGAAGTGAAAAGATGATCGGACAGAGATGGAGTTACAATTTAAAATAGGATTTTTTCGTAGCTGTTTAAATACAATAGCCATAAAATAAAAAAAGCATATAAAAGTTAATTAGTAAAAATTAAGTGTATTTATCTAAAAAACAATTTAAGTATATTCTTCTTGACTTCTGTGGTGTAACGGATAACGCACTTCAGTACGCTTGCGGAGGTCACGGATTCGATTCCCGTCTCGCGTCTGGGTGTTTATGTAATAATATTTTATGTATTTATTTAAAAAAAAGTATAATATACGAACGTAAAGAATAGGAACGTCAATGACCTCTATGTGTCAAATGTTACTTGAAAAGTACGGTTTGCAATGAAACCTTACTTGCGTATCAATAATGTTTTTATTTTTTGTTTTACTGAGTCTCAGTTACTCAAAGTGAAAATTCCGGAGCACAGCGTGCATTGTTGAGTCATGTCTTGATTAACTGTGCTACGTTGGCGTCCTTCTGTCCCTTCTTTTCTTTTGTAGCCATATTAAAATATAAAATAAGGCTTATTTTAGTTCTTCAATTACTTTATAACTTGACCTAGTTTTTTATTCATGTCCATAATGTTGTTATTTTTACCAACACTTTTGTTACCTCAAGTAATTTTCTTTTGGATTTCTATAACACCTAAGACCTATTCATAGGCCAAGGTAATACAGCATTATAAATGGCGACAACCTTTTTTTTTTGAGAAAAATCCGCAAAACTATTATTTTTTGAAACTCTTTCTTTAGTAAAAATATGAGTTGCACTGAAATGTGGTATCCAGGCAGCATAGCCAGCTTCTCCCCGTGATTAATGCATCCTCTGGGGTCCGAACAACTGATTGGCACCGTCTCCCCATGGGCTTAAGTACGTCTATCTGCTAGACGGTAAAATAACCAATCCACGTGTAGTTTTATTACAATATACGATATTTGGTTACTTTTTGCGGTTGCAACCACGCGACTTTTAAGTCTTCATAGATTCATATTAAATTTTTATATCAAACTAGCTGTGCCCACGAATAAATAATGTAATTATATAAAGAATTATTATAAAGAATACACAATAAATTTTTTAAATCAAACTAGCTGTGCTCCGCCCGCGTGGAATAGTGACTTTGGGTAGCATTTTTTGGATAAATCTTATGGTTTATTTTGGATTACAAACCCTATAAACCTTAAAATATAAATAAATGAAATGTGCAAGCAGTCAGTGTTATCAAATGCAACTGTTACGCCATGCGCCTCCGGAATACGTGCGTTCGAACTTACAAAGTTCAGTCTAAGCTAAACCCTATAGTATTTATATCATATGATAGATGATATAAATCTGAGGTCAACTTAAATTAGAAATAAAATCTGCATGGTCCAGCCTAAGCTGAACCCTATTTCATATGATCGATCATATAAATCTGAGGTCAGCTTAAATTGGAATTAGAATTTCCTAAACTGATCGTTTTTAACAAAAACTATTTTTTTTAAATAAAAATAGCCTAAGTTACTTCTTGTTACATCAGCTATCTGCCCGTCAAAATCGGTGCAGCCATTTCAGAGATTAGCCGGAACAAACAGACAGACAGACAAAAATTGTAAAAAATGTTATTTTGGTATATGCACCGTCTATACGTCCGAATGCACTTAGTATAAATCGGTTATTTTAATATTACAATCAGACACTCCAATTTTATTCATTTTGTATAAATATGTCTTTAATATAGGCTGCCTGGACAAAGAATACCACTTGTTTGTGCAACGCGCATTTAAGAGGACAGATACAGTAAATATAATTTTTAATTCCTGTTACATCTTAAGAATTACTTTTGGAGTGGTGTTAAGTAAAGCTTCTGGGGATCCATTTCAGCCTAAAGAGGCACAAGAAAATTGAATCAAAATCGAGATCATTAATCTCGGTTATATGTACAGCTTGCACTTTGGAGCTTAGAATCCTCTATTGCGTCACAGGCCACAGATCGCATTTTGCGCTTTTGCCTTTAAATTCCTCTTCCCTTTCTTCTTGATCATGAAGGTACAAAAAATAAGATAAGATAAAATTTGGTTTTATAGGCTTGACTACTGTCTGACCAACCATCCTCGAATAGAGAAACCTAACGACCTAACTCCCTTAGCTGTCTACAAACTAGCGAAAGGAATAAGTCACCTATTACGACTCCCTAGGAAAGTCATGCTTTATACTTTTTGAAAATGTAATAGCTAATAAGTTTTTACGCAGACTGCCGCAGTCTGAACCTGAAATTAAAAAAAACTCCGAATAGAATCCGTTTTGTATTGAATATAGTTAAATCTATAGTTAGATATAGAGTTGATGATTCCAAAAGAGCAAAAAACACGTGTTTCCAATACAACTTTTAATAGCAATTGTACAATGTTTCTATGTAGGTACTAAATTTACAGATACGTGTGTATGAATTTATAATGTATATCATTATAACCCGGGAGGTGTCATCACCATTGCAGCTTTTATTCCCAATGACGCAACATCTACTTCTAACTAGATATCTCCGTGCAGGGGCGGAGTAAGAATACTGACCCCTGCGCTTGGGGCCGGCCTGTCGTAAAAGGCGACAAAACAACGAATTAAATAAAAGAGTTTCTAGGCTCACTGGATAGCAACCACCCTAGTTTTAAAACATGCTGCCATAATGATCTTGTGTTATGTTTCGGCTCTAATTAACCAGGTCCCTCTTCGAGGCCAGTAGGATGTTAGCGATGATTCTGGTGGCTCCAGTATCCATAAGTGACGGTAACTGTTTACTATTAATTAGATCGTCTGCTTACTTGCTGCCCATTAAACAAAAGATATAGAAGAGAAAAATATGAAATTGATTACGTAAAGAAAAAAAATAAACTAGAAAAATATTTAATATTTCTAATTTAAATAATATGCATTACACAAACCTAATTCGAATGTAAGTCTAGGAAATAGTTTACTACATTCAGGTATAACACGTTTGTTATTTTTATTTTGTATTACGTGAAAAAGTTTCCTCAAGAGGGGCATATCGGCATCAGTCCGCGGCGTTACCGGAATAACACCTTCAGTCTGAATGGCTACGCGAAAGGTAGCGCGTCCCCGGAGGGCACTATGCTCAAGGCGGCAGAAAATTAACGTGCTCCCGCGGGAAATCTACAGCCAGCCTTAGAGCCTTGCGTTCGCCTGGCTCCGGCCGCGCCCACCCCGCTGGGATGGACTGTTTAATATGGTCTGCGCTTTGACTACTCGACGCTCTTAATAACGATGCTTGCATTTTATGTCGCTAGTTATTGACTTTAATTTACAACTGTATCTAATAAATATCAACGGCGAGGTCAAACATTTTTAATTGTTATTTGTATACTTTTTAAAGATATTATTTTTACCGGGAATAATCCTGATAGATAAGATTATACTGTTACAGAAACACATATTTTATTGAAGAAAATTACAAATTACTACAAGGCTGTGATTTTATAATAGTAATCATTTATTTTATACTAGCTGACCTGGCAGCGTTATTCTGCTTTAAAATTAAAAAGGTCGTTGAATATCATAGGATTTCGATTGTTAATGAGCGTGAAATTCCGTGAAATCCGTTATTATTGAGTATCTATTATCACAAAACGAGTAACCATGCTTTTAAGTCAATCGGGTGTATAGGTTTAGAGATCTCGTGATAAATGGTATTTTGCTTATAGATATGTACTCGATAGCATTTCCGTAAAATCTGTATTGAGCGTCTACATCGCGTAATGAGTAAACATTCAAAATTTCAAGTCAATGGGGTGTATAGTTTTAGCGATCTCGTGATTTCTCTCTTTCTTGCCATTTCGCTTATGTATATAGTTATTCTTATAAATATAGCCGTCTAGTACCCATAACACAATTGCTCTACAACTTAGTTTGGAACTAGATGGTGTTGTATGAAACGTCCCAATATAATTATTTATTGAAAGTGATAGCTGTAAGTTTTGATTGCATACAAGATAAAATATATCTAAACACATTTAAAGTAGGGACTAGAGATATATATTTTTGTTCAAGTAAAATATAAAATTGAACTAGAACTTTCAAACGAGATCACCTATTCGTATTGGAATTTAAAACGTAACAAAGTATTTTGCGAGTGAGAGCGTTCGCAAATGGGCAAGAGCGGCCGACCGCAGCCCGAGGTCTGGCGCCCCCGGCTCAATGTCGGGGTTCCCGAACCAACTCCATTGCGGTCACCACTCTCTAACAAAAATATAATTATCAAGGAAGTTTTTAGGTCCACAATTTTTTATAGAATAGTTATATTTTTTATCATTATATTGTATATATAAATAATTATTTAAATAATAGAGGTTACATTTACCATGCTTAGATATGTCATAATAAAAATACAATTTTAGTACCTAACTTGAACTACGCTAATATCATCAAATTGTAACTCCCTGTATTATTGTGCTAGTAAGTTGATCTGAAATATTAGACGGCCTAGTTCTCGCCTAAAATCTCTTTTTAATGTGTTTTTCAATTATTAAAAAATGGCACTTGTGTTGCAGATATGGCCGACAGTAAATCCGAGAGCATGGATAGCTTCGAGTCGGGTAAGTAAAAAAGTTTATCGTCACACTTTCGCATGAAAATAACATTATATGTAGTTAAACACGAAACACGAGGCAAATGTCTCATATAAATATTTGAATAGTGGAGAGTGTAAAAAAGTGTTGAAGACGAAGGTGATAGGGCCGGCCGCGAAGTTAACGCAGCCCTGGAGGGCCTTTGGCCAACTCCCCGCTTCGCAATACAGCCGAAAAGATAAAATGAACATAAAGTTGAGGAGTAGATACTCTCGCTCTGAGGAATCGTAGTTTCCCTCTGGGCGACACTAAACCCGCTACGACTGGCAACACGCAGTTTTAGGACGCTAACTTTTATGTATAAAACATTATGAACATTGAAAATGACCGACATTTTGGAAATTAATCGAAGATTAATTTAGAAGAACAATTTTGTTATTTGTTTTGCTATCCTTCAGGAAGGTAACGGTTATCTAATATTTTTCCTTTGGAACTGTAATTATTATATAATAGTAACTAATCATTTGAGAATATGTTATGTACACTTTATTATATTTTTGGGTATATGTGATGTTACACATGTATAATTTCCAATTATTAGTTAGCTATGATGTTCAACACTACCTAAATCTTTGGAGACAAAGTCGATGTATATATACTAAACTATGCTGGATTATACATACATTATACAATATATTTTCCTTTACAGAAAAACATGTGTCTTGATAGTAAGATTAGGAGAAGACGAGAGGCGTGTTATAATTTTGTAAACCATATTTAAGTGTACCTTATGGAAAAATATTCGGCAATAACATAAGTTTATAAGCTTCCTTGCATCCGAAAACCACATACATTTTCGCGTGTGGTCTTACAAATATATATTTGAATGTCATACACATATTGATTACAATCAGCTATTTAAGATATAATTACTATTGTCCTAAACAGTGATCGAAACCAAAAACATTATATGATAAGACTGTGCCTTTATTATTACATATTAATTGAAAAATAATATGCCTGAAAACATTTACAATTGAATTAACTACATCTAAAGTTTGCTGCACATAAAATCGTCAGGATTTTAATATGAAACTCTGAATTTGTTTTAAGACTGAAAATTGCTTTGATGGAAAATGTAGCTAAAATTGCATTGTGGGCGTAGACTGGTTCGAACTTACAATTAAAACGGACGCCCGAAATTGTGTACATCGTTCATCACTTAGCACGTAACATGATGACCGGACCAGATACTTTATGGGACGCCCAGAAGTAGGCATTTTTTCCATTTTTTTAACTGAATTGAATAAGCATATATTATTTGTTTTAATAAACTCAAAATGTACAGAGTAAATATTAAGATGCACTTATTTGACAATGACTTGTAACAATTAATATTGCGGTCATATACTTTCTATATTTGAAGGTAATGTCTCAAATATTAAAATTTTATTACGGGATTTAAAATTGCTTCAATTTTTCGAAAACATCTAGAATACTAGTAACTTAGTAACTTCTGATGATGATTTCTAATTGAATAAAATAAAATCGAATTGCTTATTGGCTAAAAGTTGTGTTTTTAATTCTCTTAACTTCTGTTCTGATTAATTTATCTTGCCATGTTTGTCATATTTTCAATAAGTTACTGTAGTTTGGATAGTCTGAAATTTAGTATCAGAGGCTATTAAGGAGACGGGTAGTGTAGCCTCGGATACTAAATTTCAGACTATCCAAACTACAGTAACTTATTGAAAATATGACAAACATGGCAAGATAAATTAATCAGAACAGAAGTTAAGAGAATTAAAAACACAACTTTATCCATATATGGGGACCATATATGGTCGTACAGTACACAGAGGTGTAGCGACTTCATGCAGTCTTGTGTTTAGTGTCCCACTCCTTTATCAAAAGCATGTTTTTAAAAAACCTCTCTGTTATTTCGCCAGTATTTATTTTTGATTTTTTTATTGCTGAGGAGCAGCAGACAGGCTGACGGCCCACTTAACATTAAGCAGTTACCGCCGCCTATGGATGTTTGGACATTAAGCAGTAACCGCTCCCTATGGGATGGCACCGCGAACATGCTGCCGTCCCATAGGGGTACAGGGACCAGGGTCACTAATGCCGGAACACAACACAAAGTTTTTATGGCGGTATACTTGAGACCAAGGGTGGTTGCCATCCAGACGGGCTTGGGGCCCTACGTAGCTTGGGTGTGTTCTTTTGTTGCCTTTTATGACAGGCCAACCCCGGCGGCAGGGGTTAGTATTCTTATTCCGAATCTGCACGGAGAAATTAAATTTGAGTATAATTAAACATAATAAATAGTACTTAGTTAAAAAAATATTTTTGCGAGTACTGTTTTATAATTAAATAATAAATATTGAGGAATATTGCAAAAGCTAACGATCAGTTACGTCTATGAATGGGAGAATGTTGTCATTAAAATAAAGCGACAGCACGACTTTTAGGCGAGGATCGCTACATGACTCTGCAATCAAGTAGACTTTAAAATGTGCATTTGCGATGCGCTGGTTTGGTGGTGTGCAGCGGGCGCAGTGCGCGGACAGAAATGCATTTTCAATAATTGAGGGTCAGACAGGGTGGTGGAGGCATTAAAATAACCTGCTGCTAAAGTTTCCAATTGACAGCCACTTGATTTCAAAGAACCTGATTCTCATTTTGTCAAAACGTTGAATTTATTTATACTTTAGAGATGGATCATGATGAGGTTTATTTATGATTTTATTTTATTATTATTTTATCAATCGTATATATTTACAAAATTAAAGTATATATGTAGTATATTAGTTATCTAGTACACATAACACAAGTGCTATGCCACTAAATTAGCTCTGAGTGATAAAAAAAATGTATAATATGCACTTAAAATGACTCCCTTACTAATTACACCAGATTTGTTTAATCTTGTCCAAGACAGCGAAGTGTACTAAATTACATACCCAAGGAGGCAAACTTCTTATCCAAACGGCAGTATTATCTTCGTACTAAGAAGATTAGTAATTAAAGTGCCAGTACGGTTTCACTCGTTCTGCCTGCATGCTTGTTTGAATTTAATTTAAATATGTTGTTGTATCCGCTGCCAGTAGGCAAATGTTGCATTTATTTTGTAAATGATTAGTTGCAATGAAATGTGAAAGCGATTTTAGTTTAATATTTGAATTTTTAATATTTGGAAGATATTTTAATAATAAATTCATGTCTTTACTATGGATAATTAGATACAATTCCTCTTTTTAAAGTGTTTCATCCCGGTTAATTTCAGAGTCCTTTTTTGCGTCAATGTTCCTCTGTGAGACTTCTCTTTTGGTTTTACAGAACCTGCCAACGAATTCCTCAACTTCGAAACTAAATTCGCTTCAGGTACCTGAAGTAGTTTGTAGGAAACATTTTGTTTTAAATATAGGTATGATGATATAATTTATGTAAACTAAATAAAATAAATAAAAAAGAAAAAAATTATGACGCTGTAGAGTTGTGACCTAAATTGATTCAGAGTGACTATTTAATTTACTTACTGAAAGAATAAAGTCCACAGTGTTAATAATGTATACTGCGTCAGTGTATTCACATCGTCCATTACACTTTGTAAAAAATTAAAGAGATACACAACAGAAAGAAGTTTCCCTCGGTTATGTTCTCGGGGAGACTACGTAGGCGCACCTCATCTGCGGCGTTCCCGGTGCGGTGATAAAATTTAAAATTCAAGGCCGCCTTAACGAACCGGCCTCGTGAAGAAATAGATATTCAAATGTGAGAAGATCCCATATTAACATTTATGGCGGTTTGCGGGCGCAAGACAAAGACGGGATGGCCAAAGGTCCCGCGGTGCGGCGACGCGCCTTCCACGGATCGCACGCTCCTACGCTTTTGCATTATGCATATGTACCCGTTGATACTCTTCTCATTTATAATCTAGTCTGCTAAAACTCTATTCAATAAGAAATCATCATCATAAAACCCTTTGGGGCAGTAGCGTGTTCGCGGGATGCCACTAGCGTTGCAAACATTCATAGGCGACGGTATCTACCTTCTTTTTGTTTCCTCATCGAAAAATTGCGCTCAGAGGACAGAGATTTTCGTCAAATGAAGAGGCAATCACCTTTTTGAATTTGGAAGGGTTACAGAGATGGGAACATCGCTGGGAGAAGTGTGTCGAGATACAAGGAGACTATATTGAAAAATAAAAAATTCTAAATAAATGTCTTATATCGTTGTTAGGTCGTAAACTTGTCAGACCACCCTCGTATATATGTAAACCTATATATATATATATATATATATATATATATATATATATATATATATATATATATATATATATATATATATATATATATATATATATATATATATATATATATAGGTTTCATAGTTAATGTTTGATCGATTCAAATTAATAAAAATTCGAACCATGCTCTTACTCGTATTTACTATATATTGCCATTGTAGCAAGCAGACAAAAAGTTCATACGGAAATAAATCAAGATCCCAATTTTGTTGGTTGCATTATTTATGTGATATTGCCCGGTGACTGCGACTCCCCTTTCTTCACTATGATTTTGTGGTTTTTATGATTCACACTTCCCAAACTTTAGCTATCAATAAAAAATATTGTGAAATGTTTTCGTCCTATTTTTTATGTTGCGATTTTAATATAATATTATTATTTATACGAAATACTATTCTTTCGTTTAAATAATGATAAATATTTCGACAAATGACAGAGCATCGTCTAATCCTAAAGTAAGCAGCAGAACGCTTGTGTTATGGATACTAGACAACTGATATACCAGTTATATAGTTTTTTTTTGTAAGTAAGTACATATTATACATGTAGTACATATTACATCATACATGTACATATTATATATCTGGGTGTAGTTGTATACCCAGACTCGCGACGAGAATCCAACCTGTGACCTCCGAAGCATTTCCGACGTGCGAAAGCCGTCAGTGAGTTACGGAGTGGTTTTTATAAGAACAATATAAAGAATAATTAATATAATACAACATTATTTTTTATGTTTCGCCCAGATTGTGTTCGTACACAAAACTTCGTAGTTTTCAAAATAATTTGCTAGGTATTGTGACGCTCTGCTTTATTATTTTGGTACAGAGAGGCATAATAAGTTAGATGGCTAAATTCCATCAGGGGCCACTGCTGCATTTCAACTGTTTTAACCCATCTTCGAAGAGAAACACCGTATGATCGCCTTCTTTTGGTTGCATGTGAGCTAGTAGAGGAAATAATTTATTTGTAATTTGATATAGCCCCAGAAACGAATTGCGGTGGCCCTAATCATCGCATTGCTATAATATATTCCTTTTTTATAGCAGCAGACAGGTAAACGGCCCACCCTGGCAGGTGGTCACCGTCGCCTGTGGACGGTTGCAACACCAGAAGCATTACCAACGCGCTGCCGGCCTCGAAGAAATTTTATAACGCCTTTTTTCCATTCATTCAATTTTCATTCCAAATCCTGAGAGTACTCAACATGAACGTTGTTGAGAACCGTTTTGTATAAGAAAGAAGAGGCTCCAAGAAATGGAGATGCACAACCAGCCTATTCAAACATACTGGTTATAATTCGACTATTTATTTATAAAATTCAATATTTTATTTTATTTACTTGTATAACTTGTTCAAATAACATTTTTTTAAATAAATTCGAAATATTTGATATTAAACAAGTACAAGATTCTAATCCACATTGAAAGTGCTATACCGTAATTTATCCAATTTATCGGACTATTTCAATAAAAACGTTTTTATAAGTGAAGCAATATGGTGATTATGAGAGAAGTTATCCAAAGGAGGCTTAGCAACACACACGCGCATTATTAATAATATTAGGCGGCTGAAATGACCGAGGAAGTCCCCGGAGACCGTTCTCTCCCAAATAAAATTGCCGCTATCTAAACAAAGAGCCCTAATTATTCGGCCGTGGCGGGCGGGGTCGCTCTCTTATGGGTGTTCTGGGGCCCATTTTGCTTCTCGTATAGTGCCCCGGGGAGCAGCGGGCGCCGCCTAGCCAATCGCCCGGTGGAAAGCGAGCGATCCTTTTATATGCGATATCGGCCCTGGAGCTGGACCTTCCACCCCGCTCCCCTCTTTCCACCCCGATACAGATCCCCGGGAATTAAAAGTTGCAAAGCTCACATCTTGATTATCCAAACACACATTACACTGAATCTCGAATCCCGATAAGCCCCCTACAATTTATTAGCGGTCGCTGACGAGTTGTTTGTGGTTCTTATCTCATTAAGTGCTCGGAAGCTTGTGTCCAAACACTTTCTTACTAATCAAATAACTTATTTACAATATTTTATAGGGATAGTAAGTAATACAAGTAGATTTTTTTTTCAATGAATGCATTATGTATCCAATAAATTATGTTTATGTATCAATGAAATGTGTAACCGTATTCGGTTTATAAATATAGCAAGCAACGTACAGTCTTACATTCTATACTCATTTAAATTTGCACCCGATTTTATTTTGATATAAAAGATTTCCGCGACCCTTTAAATCTTCAACTCCGGGCGCATTGTCTCACCCTACGCCTTTACAGGGATTTCATTGTGTAGAAATTACGAAACAAAAAGACGATATCGTATATCGGCTGTGAGGTGCGCTTGGAACGGCTTTGCGTTTGCCGTGGCGTAGGCGATGTCTGACATACGACACCTCACGGCAGCAGCGGCCTCTGTGCGCCGACTATTGTACCCGCACCACCACAACCATATATTCGATTGCAGTGTTTTAAAATTTCGATTACCTCCACTGTTAATAAAGGGTTCCCAAGAAGTATGAATAATAATATGATTTTTTACGCTTTTTATATTCTTTCATTCGGGCGCGGTAAAGGGTATGCTCATTGTTTCTGTTCTGAATGCGCAGATGAATAGGTCCCCGGTAGTCAAGCATTCAGTGTTTGGAGATCGCAGCAAGATAATACGAGTAGGCGGGTTAGGGTGGACCAGGGTCGCCTGCAGCCGCGACAACAGACCTCCTACATTACGCTCTTTTAATTAAATGTTTTAAATGATTCAATTAATTGAAATAATAGAGATTGTTCTCGATGAAACGATAAGATTAGGTTGAATTTATACAAGTCTTTTTAGTATCATTTTGCAATTTATTCTTTAATATGAAGCTATTAATAATTTAGCATAGTTATTATTAGTTATTGCAGTTTGATTATGTATCACGTTTCGAACAAAACATTATTTGTCTACGGCTGCTGAACAAAGTCGCATTTGAATTGAATTCAAAGCAAACATTACGTAAGTATAAATTATTTAAGTTTAATGTTTGTGTTGTTTTACTGTTACATTAAAGTACTGTCGCATACACAAGTACAATGAATTTACTCACTGGCAAAAAAAGCTTTAAAATTATTATAGTTTTTAGTGTGCGGACGTGTTACTTATTGCAATACAAATTACCTAAACGAGATTGTTTCTTAATTCAACAGATACAACTTGTCAAGGTAGCATAAGCAGCAATATCTCAAGACGTGCGACAGGCTCCTGGGAGCATATCCATACACACTGAAACCTCTTACCTATGCATGAACAGTGGTCCCGGAATGGTATACGATAACAATAAAGTGAATTTGAGGTTATTAAAAAAAATCAAATAAGTATATAAATTTTCTTTAACTTGGTCTTATCTATACAAATAAATAAAATTGGAGGGTCTGTTTGTAATATTAAAATAACCGCTTTTTACTAAGTTCATTCGGACGTATACACGGTACATATACCAAAACAACATTTTTTATAATTTTTGTCTGTCTGTCTGTTTGTTCCGGCTAATCTCTGAAATGGCTGCACCGATTTTGATGGTACTTTCACTGGCAGATAGCTGATGTATCAAGAGGTAACATAGGCTATTTTTATTTTAGAAAAATAAAATAGTTTTTGTTAAAAATGATAAGTTTCGGAAATTGTATAGTCCAATTTAAGTTGACCTCAGATTTATATCATCAATCATATGAAATAGGGTTCAGCTTAGGCTGGACTTAGTAGGTTAAATTTCCAATTTAAGTTGATCTCATATATCCAAAAAATGCTGCCCAAAGTCACTATTCCACGCGGACGGAGTCGCGGGCACAGCTAGTTCTAAATACTTAGGGTCGTCACATTATGTATCTTTCTCTTAGTTTGATCACATAATTAAAAATAGGAGTTGCAAAAATTATTTGAAGACTTGAAGACTCTATGGTTTGAATAATTTAGGATCCAGACTATGATATAATCTAATACATATATACTCCCATACAAGTAAATGTTATATATGTTTAATAATATATTAGTATATAATTTGATTGTTTTTAGAACGTTTAATCTGATGTGGTTGAGGACTGATTAATTTTTTATTTTGTCCTTAAATGGACTGCACGATTTCTGATGTTAGTCAATGTCGAGAGTTACAACAAAAATAAAAAAAAATCAAAAAATGGTAATTAAAATATATAAATACTATATAATACTACTCATGCAAAGGAGAAAAAAAAATTAAAGTATGATAAAATGACTCCCAATCAAACTGCGTAAATCAGACATTAAATTAAATGAATATTTTTTACAATATTATGGAAAATGATAGTATAAATAAATATAATCATTTGAAACTTCTGAAGATCCCAAATGCTTTAAATTTTATTTTTAGGACTTCATATTTCCATTACAAGATACTAAATTTACTATGTGATTTGTATTTGGTTCAAATATTTCCATAAATACATGCGAAGCAAGCTAACTTACCGATTAATGAATGCGGGAACTTTTAATGCAATAAAATTGAACATATGAGACATGCGTACGGTCAAGATTCAAGAAGTTTAATCGACAGTCTTCAGTCCCATAGGATGTTCGGATATTGCGCCGACTCTTGTCACAAATGTACTTAACTATGCATGGGCAGAGATTTTGCACTCCCGAATACAGTTGTGTGCTAAAGTTTCAAACAGTTAATTTTGAACTTATTCTACATTGTGCTAGAGAAATTTAAGAAAGTGTGTATTATACAAAAGTAAAACATAATCTATATACATAAAACAAAGTCGGGTTGTGTACTACACCAATTATAACTCGAGAACGGCCGGACCCATATAGATTATCTCTGCTTTTTGGGTTGATCTCCACCCAGAATAGCAGAATAAGTTATTAAAATATCTTATAATGACTATTAGTTATATAAATTTATGGAAAAAATAACAAATGAAATTATTATATAGAGAACATTTATCTCAATACATCTGACAATTGTCAAATCGATTTGTATGCATAATTTAAAAAAAATGAACTTTCTGTAAATTATTTTTTTCTGTAAGGAAATTAACCAATTTTTCATTTTTAAATTTGCATTATAATCTCCACCTAAAATACGAGTAATTGGCATAGTATGTTCATTAATTCCCGTAAATTTTGTTCCATATTCTGAATAAATCATTAGTGATCTTGCAATGACATTTATAATATCTTGTGCTATGTTCATTCAGGGTTGACTTTACAATAATTGTTGTGCTTCTATTTAATGGTATAGTACATTTTCATCAAGACAGCTATGCCGATTAAAAGGAGAACTTTGAATCGGCAGAGCTGTCCTGCTAAGACTTATTGCTGTCTATTTGCTGCACTTTTTAACCTTATTTTTTCCAACTTTATCTTCAACGAATTCTAACCAAACTATTAATGTCATTATTTTCATCGTATTCAATGTGTACTAGTTTACCCATAGAACCATTCGATAAACAGTCGTTAACTTATTAATGACGAAAACAATTTCATAAGGTGAATGCCACGCACACTGAGGTGGGGAGGCAGCTGCCGCGCGTGCGCCGCAGCTCGCGTAACGGTACTAAATCTGATGATTTTGTGTAACGGTAAAATCTGGCGCTTAGCACATATAGACTGGCTGCGCCTATATGCGAGCGGCCCAAACGTCCGTATAAAAGCTTCGCTTCAATAATGTTTATATTTGTTTACAAAAGAAAAGTTTATAAGTACATCAGTTATGCCCATACATTTTTTTCTGAACTACATAGCTGCTGTCCGTAATTTCGATCGCTTACTTTATAGTTTTCCGTGATTAATATTAGCTTAATTTTAATAGTCTTATTAACAATTACGATTTCTGTGCCAAATTTCATATAACCTCATCTCTCTGGTATCATCGACTAACACATATCCATTCATTAAAACTTTCATGTTTATATTAATATAGATAGTAATAATGGGATACATCTTTTTACATATATAAATAATCTTACAAATACTTATTTATACGTATTTTAGTTAGTAATTAAGATGACATCCAATCAAAGGCTGGTTAATTATCCTAATTAAAACATTCTAAAATAACGTAAGTATAACAACACTAATGTAGAGATAATGCCGTCAGTATCCTCTAAAGCCATGAAATCGCAACCGACATTGATTTTCACCTTGAGCGACCACCATTCGTTTGCGTACGCTGTATTTGTCTGACCGTAACATTATTTTTCCATGATTACACTATGAAAATTTTGCTTGATTGGTCACAGCTGTATAGTAATGGCGGTAATTATTAGATAGCTGGATTATTTTACAAAGGCGTCGCGACGGGGTCGCCCTGAGAAAGTTGACGCGGTGGCGGCGTGGGAAGATTTCGTACTCATTTTAAAAGCCGTTAAAGTTAAAGCCCAATAACATGAAATTAAATATTTTATCGTGCATTTAATTTAATGCATGAAGAAAAATGGGGGGCCCATGGATATTTACCGGTTTAACAACGTAGGTTTCCGTTAAGAAGCTCTTTCAACATGCATCTACAAAAGTGTGTAACTATTTGCTGCATGTAAAACATAAACGCATAATTATATAAGAAATAAATGATATAAGCAGATCAGAAATTTAAATATGTTGAAGACCTCCACAGCGTAACGTCTGACGCACTTCGGAATGCTTGCGGAGGTCACGGGTTCGAATACCGTCTCGCATCTGGGTGTTTATGTTTTATATGTATTTATTTACAAAAGAAAAGAATATAATTAGTATATCAGTTCTCACCATTTTTTTTGTCTCGGAGAAAAACCTCTCTCGACGGGATCCCCCGGCCGGGGGGACCGAGGGATATGTGGGACTCCGGGAAAGATGTTCCCGGCTATCCACTAAAAAACCCCGCTGTTCTCCTATCGCCTACGACCGGGCCAACGGATATATGGCCTGCCGATCTCGTGGCCCGGGCCGACGTCAGCCCGCCCTTTGTTTCAAGGCGGGCCTCTTCTAAAGTGTTGGCGCTAGGGGGTCAGGGTTTCACCCTCCGGCGCTCTCCTGTATTGTAGGTGTTGAGGGGGGCCGCGGAACAGCACGCGGCCCTCTCCCTCGCGGCAATAGTGCGGGCGGCGGATCCTCCCCTGAGGGGCCGCCCGTGGCCTCTTTCTACGGCGGCCGGAGGTCGTTACTTTTTTTATAGCTTGAGTTCAGCAGACAGGCAAACGGCCCACCCTGGCAGGTGGTCACCCTCGCCTATGGACGTTTGCAACACCAGAGGCACCACCAACGCGCTGCCGGTCTCGAAGAAATTTTATAACACCTTTTTTGAAGAACCCCATATCATACCGCGTTGAGAAAACCTCAACCGGAAGCTCATTCCAGATCCTGAGAGTACGCAACATCAACGTTCTGGAGAACCGTTTCGTACAGGAAAGAAGAGGCTCCAAGAAATGGGGATGAACACCCAGCCGATGGCGGGCAGTGCGGTGGTAGAAAGACGACGAGGGCACCATCCTAAATAGTTCTTCAGAACACTCCCCGTTGTACAGACGGTAGAATACGCAAAGAGACGCAAAGTCTCTCCGAAGTCCAAGCGTATCTAAACCGTCTGTGAGCATGGGATCGCCGACAACACGAACTGCGCGCCGTTGGATCGAGTCTAGGGTATTGAGCTGACAGGCCGGTGCTCCAGCCCATAAATATGAGCAGTACTCCATATGCGGTCTGACCTGTGCTTTATATAGCACAAGCCGTTGCGTTGGACTGAAGTACTGCTTGGACCCGTTTAGCACACCTAGCTTTTTGGAGGCAAGCTTACCCTCCGGCGCCACCTACGTGGCCTGCGTTGGCGGGAGGGGAGCGTGGTGGTCGACTCCTGCTCCTGCTCCACCGCCTCCTTTGCGGACATGACTGCCTCGCAGAAGGAGGCGACGCCCGTCCATCCAGGATCGCCCCCGACCATGGACAGAACCAGGGCCGGGAGCGACAGGTCCGCGCCGATTTGGGTGACGAATATCATTTCTCACCATGACTACAATAGCTTTCTAACTATATGACGCTGTGTAGATTGTTCCGGAATATTTATTTAGTATAATAGTTGTCGCGATCCTGGACCGCGCAAACACTAGTATTAGATATACTAGGAATATACCTAGTCAGGTCATAAATTCTGTCACATGTTTAATGTAAAATAATTGTAACAAGTTTATTAATTATGTAACCATTCATATACCAAAATGAACTTAACAAAACATAGATTCTTATGACATTAAAGTTTATTCAAAATGACCTCCGTGATTTTGAATACAAGCCTTCAATCTGCGCGGCCAGTTGTCTATCGCAGCACGAACGAGGTCCATGTCAATATCGGCGGCTGCCTTAATCAAGGATGTCTTGAGTGACTCCAAATTGGGATGAGGCTTTGAGCACGCCTTTTCCTCCAAGTGTTGCCATATCTTGTAATCTAACGGATTCAAATCTGGACTGGAGGAGGGCCAGTCTTCGTGCCGGATGAAGTCGATTTCACGCGCCGCCAGCCAGTCTTGTGTGCTCTTCGCTCTATGAGCTGGCGCCGAATCTTGTTGGAATACCCAGTGCCTGTTATTGAACATGGTATGAGAAACAGGTTCCACAAGGTTCGTCAGGACTGTATTTTGATACACAACAGCATTCGTTTTTACACCTTTCTCACAAAAATGTACCTCTGTTAAGCCCCAATAAGAAACTCCCAACCATACCATGAGCGAGGATGGAAAATGACCTCGTTGGACACGCGGAATACGGTTGCTCGCTTCTTCACTACTGTGTGCGTACACCTTATCATTTTGTTTGTTGTAGCTCTCTTCTACGGTAAACATTTTTTCATCCGAAAAATGAATTTCCCGATATTATTTTCCCGCGTACCGCTTCAACAAAGCGCGGCATCTCTTCAGTCTCAGGTCCATTAGACGAGCATTCAAACGATGTCCTGTTTTTCTTCGATATGCCCGAAGCCCTAAGTCTTCATTTAACACCCTTTTCACCATGGTTCTGCTTAACACCATCTGAAGGGCCAACAGTTTCTGCTTACGTTTGGGATTTCTTTGAATTCGTGCCTTCACAGCTTTTACCACTGCTGGAGTCCTAACAGACCGAGGGCGACCACTTCTTGACCTGTCATCTACACTAGAGTCTTCATTGTATCGTTTGATGGTACGATAAACGAATCTTTTGGTAATATTCAAATTTTTCAGTATGTTAAAAATTTGAATTGGCGCGTAACCGCAACGATGCAACGCAATAACTGCAACACGGTCTTCTTTAAGCGTCCACTCCATATTTAAAAATGAGTAAAATTCTAAAAGTTATACATTTTTATTTTCATGAACAATTCGAAATTCTAATTCAATAAACTTTTTTGTGGCCAGCATTCTAAAAGAAAAGTTTTTACTGTGTGACAATACTTATGACCTGACTAGGTATAATAGGAGATGAAGTGACGATGAACGCAGGTATTTTATCAAAGATTTGAAACAGGACTCGTGGCGGTGTGTCGGCAAAGTGTACGAGATGGTATCAAGAGCTTCTTCATCTCGCCGCTTCGGCTGCCACTGCGCACTGCGAATCACGTACACTTAAAGTTGCCTACGATAAGATAACATCAAATCATTTAATGCATAATTAAACATTAAAATATTGCCACTTTAGAACATATTATGTACATAAAACTTAATTTAGAATCGAGTATCCAAATTTTACATGTATATTATATTTGATATTGTTTTTCTGTACTTTATTCCACGAGATTCCATTCACAAATTTACTCTGTGCAGGGGCGGAGTAAGTATACTGACCATTGCGGCCGAATAAGGCGACAAAACAACCCAATCTAGATAGTAGGTAGGGCTCTAAGGCCGACTGGATGGCAACCAACCCTTATTTTAAAACATGCCGCCATTATGACCTTACCAGTTCTCTTGCGCGTTCTGTTCTGTTCTGTTCTGATCATTATTATTGTCATAATGCTGTTATTATTGTTGCTGTTTTTATTGTATAAGATGTGTATCTCAAATTTATAATCACTTTTCCATTTATATAATGCAGATATTTGATATTCCATATTTTAAACGTGCAGGGGCGGAGAAAGAATACTAACCTCTGTGGCCGGGTTCGGCCTGTCATAAAAGGGGACAAAACAACCCACCCTAGCTACGTGGTAGGGCCTCAAGCCCGTCTGGATGGCGACCACCTATGGTCTTAAGTATGCCTCCATAATAACCTTGTGTTGTGTTCCGGCATTAGTGACCCAAGTTCCTGTACCCTTATGGGACAGCAGCGTGTTCGCGATGCCACTGGCGTTGCAAACACCCATAGGCGACGGTAACTGCTAAATTCTAAGCGGGCCGTCAGCCTGTCTGCTGTCCTACAGCATTAAAAAAAATCCAGCTATATTAGTAAATTTAAACGTACATATAAATTATATAGTATCTACAAAAAATGTAAGCGTAAGGCCCAAAGAAACCTGACAAAAAAAAAAACAGAATGAAATTAAACAGAAAGCCTGAAAACAGCAAAATTACTACAATTTACTGTCTTAAAAACAAAATATGATAACCGAATGACTGTAATTCTCTTAATATTTATAAAATTTTTATTAAGCAATTGAATTTATGTCGAACCGTCTATGCGTCTAGGTATTTGTTACCCAACGTAGAGGTTTTAAATCGTAGCCTGTGGATGACTGATGGATAGTAGCGAGGTATATATATATATATCGGAACAGGTTAAAAACGGATTTTTAAAAGTAACCACATGGAACTGTTCCGTCTTAACCGATAAACCTGTTTCTGTTCCAAAACGTACTATGACACATTTAGGTACTCGACTGTAACAATCTACCTAACAACAATAGTGAATGCAGATACAAAATGGAACTGGCATAGCTTGGAACTAGCTCTTCTATATTCTAATTTATACTAATAGAAAGAGACAGTATTTGCACTGTGACATCTGTTCCCAACCCGTTTACTGTTCACACATTCGGATACACACACATAAAATTATTAGGGAATTTACTGTAGAAATTAAATTAAAAACTGTGTGTGTCAGCTCCGACGCACGACTGGAGTTTACTACTTAAGTACGATTGTCTAAACATACGCAAAAAGAGTTTATTTAACTGAAAAAAGCGTAATACTATATGAAAGGGCAAATTAACAAATTAATGAAAATAATATACACATATAAAAAAGTTTTAAAACAGTTTTAAGTTCAACCTAATTACAACAATGGCACCTAGTAATAAAGTCACAAATCTCCAAAACATTATCTATTCATCATTTCAGCCGGAAGACGCCCACTGCTGGACAAAAGCCTCCCCCAAAGATCTCCACGATGATCGGTCCTGCGCTGCCCTCATCCAACCTATTCCAGCGATCTTGACCAGATCATCGGTCCATCTTGTGGGGGGCCTACCAACACTGCGTCTTCCGGTACGCGGTCGCCATTCGAGGACTTTTCTGCCCCAACGGCCATCAGTCCTTCGAGCTATGTGCCCAGCCCACTGCCACTTCTGTTTTGCAATCATCCGGGCTATGTCGGTTACTTTGGTTCTCCTGCGAATCTCCTCATTTCTGATTCGATCTCGCAGGGAAACTCCGAGCATAACCCTCTCCATTGCCCTCTGAGCGACCTTGAGCTTTCTCATAAGGCCCATAGTTAGCGACCACGTCTGCGTTCCGTATGTCATCACTGGCAACACACATTGGTTAAAAACCTTCGTCTTGAGACACTGCGGTATTTGGGACGAAAAGATTTTACGGAGCTTCCCGAACGCTGCCCATCCGAGTTGGATTCGACGAGTGACCTCTTTCGCGAAATTGGACCTGCCTAACTGGATCGTTTGACCCAAGTAGACGTATTCGTCAACAATTTCGAGAGTACAGTTCCCAACTGTTACGGGGGTAGGTGCGACATGGACATTATACATGATCTTCGTCTTGTCCATGTTCATTTTGAGACATACTCCTTGGGAAGCTGTATTGAGGCCATCAAGCATATGGCTTAAGTCTTCCATGGTTTCAGCCATGATTACGATATCATCTGCGAATCTAAGGTGAGTGATGTACTCACCGTTAATGTTGATGCCCAGTCCGTTCCAGTCCAGAAGCTTGAAGACATCTTTCAACGCAGCGGTGAACAGCATCGGCGATATGACATCGCCTTGTCTGACTCCCCGCTGCAGTCGGATAGGCTTCGGACGGACTGACATGGTGGCGTTTTCATACAAACACTTCAACGCTTTGATGTATCGATAATCAATGTGGCACCTCTGGAGAGACTGAAGCACCGCCCAGGTCTCAATCGAATCAAAGGCTTTCTCATAGTCCACGAACGCCAAGCATAGTGGCTGGTTATACTCCTCCGTCTTCTGTATAACCTGCTGCAGCGTATGTATGTGGTCTATGGTGCTAAAACCTTTTCGGAATCCGGCTTGTTCGGGAGGCTGGAAGTCGTCAAATCTGCGCGCGAGACGATTCGTGATGACCCTTGAAAACAGCTTGTAAACATGGCTCAGAAGTGATATCGGTCTAAAGTTCTTCAAAAGGGTTTTGTCGCCCTTTTTGAAGAACAGCACCACTATACTTCCGTGCCAGGCCTGCGGCGTTTTGCCCTCGAGGATGACGGAATTAAATAGCTTCTGGAGGATTTTAAGCACAGGAGTACCACCAGCTCTCAGAAGCTCGGCTGTAATTCCATCATCACCCGGCGCCTTGTTGTTTTCAAGCTGTTTAAGGGCCACACTAATCTCGTACAGACTGACGTCTGGGATATCTACGGTGTAGTGTCGGGTTAATTTGGCTCTTGGGTCTTTAGCCTTGTTGTTAACAGGTGCCTGTGTGGTCGTGTATAGCTGTCCGTAGAACTTCTCGACTTCCCTCAAAAGTTCGGGTTTAGACGAAACGACCCTGCCGTCGTCGGTCTTCAGCTTCGTCAGTTGGCTCTGCCCAATAGACAAGTCTCGAAATAGTCATTATCTACTACTTACGATCATTCTTCATTTAAAATGAGTAAAGCAATAAATTACTCTTGTCACTTACAAATGGAAAGACATATGTTAAGCAACATTTAATTTGAAATCAACCTTAAATTGTAACAAATAAAGTAATTTTTGCCTTGCGCACCAAAAACGTAACGAGGTCATTCATTAGTAGATTTTACTCACATTTTTCTCATACCGGGCGCCTTATATAAAATATGAAAATCGATTCTTAAGGAGTAAACTCCAAAAAATATCATAATTTTTGCGTAATATTATGTTGAAAGTATTTCAGTAACCCCAGGTTAGTGTCATATTAGTAATCTTTAGTAACTTAATACAACCATTTTCTTGCCCAACTTATTTTATGTAAATCGCCACAACATACAATTTTTTTTCGCTCTCCTCTGTTAATCGTCATCTCAACATTCATGTCTCCTGTATCCATCTATTTTTATTTCAAATATATTTCTTTGTTTCATAACAAAATAAAACAACTTCTATAAAATAATTAAATAATATTTATATGTAACGAGGAATTAATTACAGTAACGCAAAACAGCTGTTTTAGTCACAAACTGATTTTTGATTATCTGGAATAGCGATAGTGGCGCTCTCTATTGTATTAAGACAGTGGCTATTTTTGTTCGGGTTGGAATCTCAGCTTTCGCCGATTTCAATATTGTGCTGACATCTAACGGAAAACTAATGTATTACCTTCGAATAAAGTTAGCTTGGAAAACTTTGGGTATCTTTTGGTAGAACACACCGTGAAAACTACTTTCGTAAAAATATTTGTAAATTTTAGATAATACAAATCAGCTAATTACATTCCGTTAAATAATATGAATTCTAAATAGTTTTTTATCAACTTTAAATATTTGTTATTCACATAAATCGAAAATAGCTATGAGAACTTGATTTAAGGAATTGGAAAACCGAAATAGTCTGCATTGTTCCCAGCTTATTTATGAAGCAGGTATACCAAGTGACTTCTTTTTATACTTTGATCTATTTAAAGTAATATATATCTAACTGCTTGTGCACCTACCTGATTGCTTGTGTTGCTTTAATGATCAGAAACTGGGTAAAAGATTTGGAGTTAATGTTGATATCTATTTTTCCTTCTCATTCTGACTTCTCTGGTCGAACAGGTTTAAGCACTTTACTCGTATGTTAACTCGATTCTCAACAGGATAATTACAAAAATAAATTGTTTTGTTTGGGCAACAATGACATTGTATGCCAATGAGACGATTATTTTTATTATTACCTATAATTTTGCGGTTTTCATATTACATCATTGTCCTGGTTTCCAATTAAATAGTGTGTTTTCTCTGGAATAAAACCATCTACTGTTAAGTGTGACTTCTTCGTGCTTTCCTTTACCTTTACTCGTATTGTACGAATTATGTTTTACAGAAATACTTGTAGCTAATTCGAAAGGAATCTTATGACTAAATGCTTGAATAGGTATGACTTTATGTAGGTACTACTTACAGTCGTTCAAATCGATTAATGTAATTATTTTGTTACCTATTGTAAAAATAAATTTCTTTATGATTTAGCCTAAGAGATTTTAAGATAAATATTGTATCCATAATTAAGTTAAGCCATTTTTAATTCATGCGGTGTAAGATATTAGCGGTTAATCCTGGTAGCATCCTAGCTTTCACTTGGAAGCTCTTATCTTGTGGAGAACTGTTAGTGAACATTGTGCATTGTCTGTATTTTTATTATTTTTTTTTCGTGCTTTCTATTGAAGTATAAGTATATAAAAATTCATAACGTTAGCTAGGCTGAAGTCTCCTAGAGGGAGCGGACAGTATATCGGCCATAATTATCCAAGATGGAAGTGCGGTTTACCGAGCCGGTGTTTTCGATATTACAGGTTTCCTCAGGATGTTTTCCTTCATTATCAGTACATGGCCTTATGTTAATCATAACATATCATGTACATTAGGGGAAAAACTGCCTAAACGGCGCTTGCCATCGTCAGATTCAAACCCGCGAACCCCATGTTGGTACCACGATATACTAATTATATTTTTAATAATATAATAATATCATACTTAATAAATATCAATAATTAAATACATCAATAATTCTATCCGTGCAGGAGCGGAGAAAGAAACCTCTGCGGCCAGGGTCAGCCTGTCGTAAAAGACGACAAAACAACCCACCCTTGCTACGTGGTAGGGCCCCAAGCCCGTCTGGATGGCGACCATCTTTGGTCTTAAGTATGCCGTCATAATAACTTTGTGTTGTGTTCCGGCATTAGTGAGCCAAGTTCATGTACCCTTATGAGATAGCAGCATCTTCGCGATGCCACTGGCGTTGCACACATCCATAGGCGACGGTAACTGCTAAATTCTAAGTGGGCTGTCAGCCTGTCTGCTGTTTGCTGACCTATAACAATAAAAAAAAATTTATTTCGCCCAATAATATACATTTAGGGCGTTAGGTAATTATAGGAAATAGTATTACTTAACAAAGTTATTTATTCATGAAACTAAATTTGTCTACTAAAATAAAGGCAGAGGGAGACAGGAGTCACAGAGAAAAACCTTGCAAAAAGAGAAAGAAAAGCTCCTGGCCCCTCCCTCTCAACCCTCTCACAAATGCAAACATCTACCACGCGACTAAGTATATACTATCGGTGTATAGGTAAATTAAATTTGGGTTAATTTAGCTATCGCAAGTGCGACTGCTCCACTCCCCAACTGAAAATCCTTACGTCAGGTTATACGTTGTTTAATAGGAAACCCCAGATTGGAAATAAGTTTGGGTGACCCAGATCTCAGTGGAACTGCTTACTTGAACAACATAAGAACATTATTAACGCTGCACAAGGTAAAGATTCCAAAAGTGCTATAAGTTAAATACCTATGAATAACATACATTGAATCCATCATAATGATTAGGGTATGAAATGATAATATGAGGATTAATAGTGACAGTAGGGCGTGTCGATAGGGCGTCGTGATGGGCGGCGCGGCCCCGCCCGTTGCACCCACGTCGGCACCCAAACACCTTCCACCTACAGTTTAGTAATCTTCACTTGTATTAACAATATTTTGGTACAGATTTTTTTATTGCTGTGAGACAGCAGACAAGCTGTAAGCCTTTATAGTAAACATTTACCGTAGCCTATGGATGTTTACGACGTCAGGTAAAAACAACACAAGGTTATTATGGGCGCATATTTAGAGACCGTTCAGACGGGCTTGGAGCCGTGCCACTTAGCAAAATTAGTCAAAAGTAATATTTAATCATATTAAGCATATATACTTTTTAATAATTCACAATACATTCTGTTCAGTTCTCAGGCTGAACAAAACATTTGTATGATCTACAAAAAATCCTTGATCTTGATATTCACATTTGTCAATTGTTTGTAAAAACCTTGCCCATACAAGTTCTCAACAGGGTTACTGCTTTAAAAACTAACATAATGGATGCCGCAGTTTCCGCAGTATTAGGCGACGACGTTTGTTTGCTAAAAAAGAAAGACAAAAGAGAAACCATCTTTAGCATGCTACTAAACTTCAAACAGCGGTGATATGTATAAAAATACCTCACAGGGACTATTTTCAGGATACTGCTTTCTGTTCAATGAGTTTTTTTTAATAGAATTACCTTTCTTAATTTTTAATGCAAATCGGTCCCACACGCACTTAATTCCGTAAACAGAATTTCACACAGCACAGAAATAAATCATGGTTCTAGTTAATTATCTGTAACGGAAATAGAACTAAAATCAAGGTCTGCAAGTGCCACGACGAAGGAAGAAGGCCACCTTGACCTGGGCGCCCATGTCAGCTTAATATTAAACGAAGCTGTGATTTAAAATAAATATTCTCTCCTTACGAAAGACCCCTGCAAGTTCTTCGGTTAGTGTTACTATATATAATTTGTCTGGATGCAGCTCTCTTACTGGCATCCTTTGCATCCTCGTGCGTCACAAACTTAAGGAAATCTTGTCGCGAGCCACTTCTTAACAAGGGTTTTCTTCGCCTTAGTCTCTCTATTGACTGTTTTGTTTCACCTGGTCAAGCCGTATTATGTCCATATCTTAAATTTAAATCCTTGAATTAAAATAAAAACGAACCTATTGAGTTAGTAGGTGAAGCACGCTAACATTAGATTCCGAACTAAGATTTGAATACCACATCAGCAAAATTATAAGTAATTGCTATTATCGGCTAAATATGGAATTACGAAAGCAATTGGTGGAGAGTCTTGTGCTCTCAAAGTGTGAATTAGTGTGACCCTGCCTTTTATCAAGAACAAGTCGTTGTATACAACGTATTCAAACTTCTTGTGCTAGATACTGCTTTCAAATATCGAAAAGAAGCTACGTAACGTCTTTCCTAAACATTCATAATATACTGACAATGTCAGCAAGAAGAAAGTTATCATACCTACTGTTTAATGTAATCTCAAATCGTAAACTTATTAATTTATATAATAAAATTGATTGGAGAGGTGATTAGTAGAAAGGTTACAGTGTCCGAGTTGTAACCTAAACCTCATGGCATCAAAACATAAAACAGTAGCATTTAGAGGTTGTTTCAAATATGTTGCCACTCACTGTTGGAATGATATTCAATCACCTTTTAGACAAATAAAGTCTATCACCTCATTCAAGATAAATTTAAGATAAGATTATAAAAAATATTAATGACTGATCAGAAAAGATCCAATTTATTTGTGAATTAGGTATCTTTTAATTTGTAATTGTTTAACTATTTATTGTTTGACGCTTGGTTATTTTCATATGTTTATTGTATATTTTCATATGGTATTGTTTCTTAATTTATTTATTCATCATCATCATCTTAATTTATTTATTATATAATTAATAATTTGGTAATAATAACTTTCTAACGCTCATTGCAAAACTGGGGGATGGCACTGATAATCAGCGCTGTGTCGGAACAATTTAGATGCAGCAAAATGCTGAGCAGCGAACCTCGTTTGTCAGGATTGCGGCGTTGATTTTATATGTAAGTTTTTATCTAATAAAGTATTTAATTTATATGTAAGTTTTTATCTAATAAAGTATTTAATTAGTGTCGTTTTCTTTGGCAAATTAATGTTTTTCTTTCTCTCTTTCTTTAAATATTTAGTTACTATTTTGAAATTTACATTAAAGACAAATCGACAATGAAAAATTATATATTAGATATTACTTTTGGTCTACATTTATCATCTACTAATATATTTAACATCTACTGTATTACGAATGTTTTCCGGTAAACTTGTAATAGCTGCTAAGATGCGTGAAATGAAGGCGAGGCGAGCCGACCACCCAACATTTTATATAAATTTGTTTATCCACATAGATGACAGGTTGTACATACAGGATAGGATAGAGAATACAGGTTAGATATTTGGAACTACATATTAAATTATTTCGCCACCAATTTTGTTTGTACAGCTTATATAAAATTTTATAAATTTCATTTAAATGAAAACATCTTGCATGTGGCATACACTTTTTGTAACAAAATATTTTTTCGTCTAAAAACTAGTAGTATGCTGTTGATAATTAAAAATTCTGTTATTTATTTTCGTAATGTCAATGTAATTGTACATCAATCATTACATGTTACTTTATTACATACCTAAAAGTAATCAATTGTTCAGTGTAAACAAAGAAATATGAAAACATTCCGTGTAATAAATGATAAATACGATGTAAAATGATAGAGTATAATAATTTTGAATAATGTATCACCTGACTGCACAAGGTTATAAATTTGATGGAGATATTAGGCGCAAATTTTATGGGAACACAAATTACGTTGCGGTTAGTTAGTTGTAACTCTTCCGTCACGATTATGCGATACATTTTTGGAAAATCACACTCTTTTCATCATCGACTATTGTGGTCGAAAGTTCCCTTCACTGGCAGAATTTAAAGGTGCTTGATTTCGTCACTCAACTTTGATAGAAATCTTGAAAATGGATAGAAATCCATATTGTAATATTACTTCTTGTAATGATTCCAAAAGGCTAGACATTGCTACATTGAATGGTAAATGATTTGTTTTGCCATACAATGTAGTAATGGCTAATGATTTTATCAAAATCATTTATTTGTCTGAAGCATATTTCTTAAGATGAAGTTCTTATGACTTCTTTGTTCCCGTAATGTTTTTATCCTACTGCGTAAGAAAAAAATATTGTGATATTCGTGTGTATGTTTTATAGCTGTAGTTCAACTGACAGGCAAAAGGCCCACCTGATAGCTGGTGGTCACTGTTGCCTATGGACAATATTTTTACTGTTATTGTATAACGTTAGGGACCCTTTGATACATATAATTGATTGATTGATGACCTTGTAAACATCTGCAGAAACAGAAATTTTAAGCATAAGGTTTATATTCAACTAAGCCTTTCAGGAAATTAAAGTAGAATATTGGTACATTCTAAACTAAAATGCGCGGAAGGACCGCGTTAGGAACTCTCGCATTCGCGGTTGCCTTCATGTCCGTGATATAGCGGATAAATTTCAGGAGTGTCACCTTCGCTGGTATGGCCACGTTTTACGGCAACCGACTACGTATGTGGGGAACAAATGTCTGGCCATGCCGCCACCGCCGGACCCCGGCAGGAGGGGTAGACCCAAAAAATGCTGGCTTGACGTCGTAGGGGTTGATATGCGTGCCAATGGACTGACCACCAGAGATGCCGAAGATCGTGCGAAGTGGAGAAGAAAAAGTCGGAAAGCGCACCCCGGGCGCCGCAGCGAGAGTTTGGGCTGCGACCGGGATTGAACACTAAGATGATGACGATGATTGGTACATTCTAAACATTATTTACAGTCAGTATTTTTTAACATTTTGATTTAAGTTTTATAATTGGTAAACATATGTTATTAGATAAAGTGTTATTAAGATATGCCAAATGCCAAGTAATTAAATTAAAATTTTAACTAATTCTTATGTAAATATTAAATATATTATAGCAGTCCAAATACATAAAATTACCTTACTAATGTTCACAATTCATCGTACGTGGTGTCGGTGGTGTCGGCCACTTTTTATCTGCCGTGGGACTGGTTATAATAATTTTAATGTCTTATTACGTTGTATTAATGGACATGAGTCACGGTTGTGGGAACTGTATTCCAGTTTTTACTCTGGAATTCAAGTAGCAAAGGTGTTCATACACTTTGATCTTTTAACCTCCTTTACCGAATGCACTTTACTTACATACTCAGCTTTATGTGATGAATCATTGACAACCTCCGTGGCGCAACTATTTTCGCACCTCGGTACGTTCGCGGGGTCACGAGTTCAATTCTCGTCACGAGTCGAAATGTTTATGCTGTGCTATTTAATTTGGTACTTAATTGACCTGTGATTTGGCTTAATATATTTTTGATTTTGTAAATATATGAAAAATATTTACATTGGGATAGAGTACAAGAGAAAAATAATTTAAATAAAACGTTAGGCAGGCGGCCGGTTGTAAAAACTTAGCCACAACTATTACATCATGTAACATGTTGTGTCGACCCCATATAATGTGGGATAAGGGCAGGAGGAATAAGAGTACAAGAGATATAAGGTTTCTCTTCGTTTGGGCTAACCCAAAAAGCTCGTCTAAACGACAGATAGAAAAAGCAATAGTCACCTAATGACAGCATTACTAAAAAGCGTGTCGACGTTAAATTTCGGACGAAATACTTATACCATATTTATACTTATAATATACTTCACTTAATGCTAAAACATTCATAAAAAATATATTAAAGATACTTTTGATCACATCGCATAACAGAATCTACTCTTTGACGCCATGGTTATAAAAATATATTATTGTTCACTTCTGGTTACGAATTTTGTTACAAATCTGCAGCACAAAAGAAGAGGGAAATTTAAATATAAATCCTAACAAATATTATTAATGCGAAAGTGAATTTGTTTGTTTGCTACGCTTTCACGCCTAAACCGCTGAACCAATTTTGATGAATTTCGGTATAGTCATAGATTGGACCTTGGAGATATACTACTTTTTTACATTCATATGGCAGAACACCGTTTGTCTGGTCAACTAGTATTATATGTACTACATATAATCTCATGTAAAAGGATGGTAGGTCATCTAGAATAACTATTATTATTATAATAATAATATTTATGATCTAAAGCATTCAGGTTCAATCTCCACGACAGCATCCATCTTTTAGGCAGATTTTCTGACTTAATGTAGTACAGTAGTAGAGCTTAGTACATCTAAGCTCCTCTTTGTCTCTAAGAGAATGCTGAATTGCCTTTTAAGGGCGTAATATAATATTAATTTTTGAATTACCCAAAACTTTTTCTGAATGACCGCATCACGTTTTATCCAGGTGATTTAACTCAATTATTTCAACTCAACATAAGCTTTGCGCAGGTGATAAATAAATTAGTAAGTGACGACTTGATCGACGCGTGCGCAACTAATCCCTTTTCACCCCCACATTACCGAAATTTCGGAACAATTCCAATTTAAGTCTCCGATAATTGAGACGATTATGCAGCCTGTGTGGCAATCAAAGTTGCTTCCGTATTTTTTTCCAATGTTTGATAATGACTCTTTCAAGTGCTAATGGATGGTGTTAAATTGGGTATTTTGTGTCGGTGTTTTTGTCCGATGATCTTCAATTTCTTTTAGTGATTACATGCTGTGATTGGTTTTTAAATGTCTTTGCAATGTATCTATTACGCAACTCAGTAGCTAGATAATTGTGCTGAAATACTAGTACTAGTCTTATATATACATATTAATGTAGAAAATCTTAGAATTCACATGCTTATATTTATGTTTTATTTATATGGTCTGCGTGTTCTATTATTTATTTTCTTCACAAAAATTAATTGCTAATGAATAAAATGATATTGATATAGAGGTATTTTACATGTTTATTAAATTTTTAATTATAAAAACAAGTAAGTCCTACAATTTTAGTTCCAGGAAGAGTGGTATGCGTTATTTGTTTTAATTCGTTATAATTATTATTATTCGTGCAGGGGCGGAGAAAGAATACTAACCTCTGCGGCCGGGGTCGTCGGCGACATAAAAGGCGACAAAACAACCCATCCTAGCTAAGTGGTAGGGCCTATAGCCCGTCTGGATGGCGACCACCTTTGGTCTTAAGTATGCCACCATAATAACCTTGTGTTGTGTTCCGACATTAGTGACCCAAGTTCCGGTACCCTTATGGGATAGCAGCGTATTCGCGATGCCACTGGCGTTACAAACACCCATAGGCGACGGTAATTGCTAAATACTAAGCGGGCCGTCAGACTGTCTGCTGACCTTAGGCATTAAAAAAATTTACATTTTTACTTTGAAATCCAAAGTACTGTCACATGATTCTTCGGTAATTTCTTTATCTTGTCCGAAAAGATTGTCCCAATAGAAAAAAAATATTGTCAGGAATAAAACTGGTTAGTACAACGTGGTCCCCAGGTAAATGGAATACATGTCGCTTCCGAAATCAGAAAATTCATAATAGTAAATATTACGGTAAACAGTTCAGCTATCAAATCTAAATTTCTAAACATTATTTGATATATGACGTAATAGAGTTGTTTTGGAATTGCATGATGTGTATTGTTTGTGCTATTGTGCGTAATAGTATAGAGGAACTCGGCAGATCTTCGAGTAGCCTGGCATTTCCTGCCCCAGTCGTACGTCCATTGTTGTTATTGTTTGCTCAATTTATGTCCGTTTCGGGATTGTTTACAATAAATTAATAACATTATCTAAGACGTTGGATTGCTTGTTTTGTGGATTACTATGAAGTTTATGTTAGAGACAAAAGTACAGTTATTATATAATAACATGATTGTATGAATTGTATGACATACTAGGGGTATTCCATAAAAAGTTATAATGAATATGACGCAATTATCTTTTTTATTAAATACTATTTTATTTTTCGACGTAGTCACTTTTCAGGTTTATACACTTTGTATATCTTTTTCTAAAGCTATAATTTCCTTTTTTTTAATCTTCTTCCTGATCCCTTAAAAAATCGTGTACCGCGGCGACTACTGCGTTATCATTTTAAAATTTATGGCCCCTGAGATGTTCGCTAGGTTAGCTTGGTCCGGTGAATATGGAGGATGTTACATCAATTCGAAACTAGCTTCTTGAATGGCAGCTACCGCAACTCTGGACTTGTGTGCGGGGGCGTTATCTTGGTGAAACAAAACAACTTCAGCTATCTTGCTACGCCGCGCCATTGCTTGCGTATTTTTTCACGCAACTTTGTTATTTGTCCTGTGTACAAAGTCCCCGTAATAGTGGCTCTATTATTAAGGTTTTCGATCATTACCACTCCTTGGCTGTCCCAGAAAAAACAGCCCATGATCTTACCGGCAGATGGAGTCGCTTTAAATTTCTTCGGAGTTGAAGATGACGGTCTCTTCCAAGTTATGGCTGTTTTTTCGTTTCCGGGTCATAATGGTGAAGCCATGTTTCGTCCATAGTTATGAATCAAGCCAAAAATCGGTCAAGATCTTATTGTAACAAACCCAAACAGCTTTGTGATATGCTCAGTGTTTATTCTCGCGCTTTTTAAAACAGTGACATTAATTTTCTCGTCAGTAATTTTATTCTTATACTAGCTGACCCGGCAAACGTTGTTCTGCCATATAAATAATAAAATGTCAAAAAATTAAAAAAAAAATTTGAGGATGGGTCACCCCTAACATTTAGGGGGATGAAAAATAGATGTTGGCCGATTCTCATAGATACCGGATAAGCAAAAAAATTTCATCAAAATCGGTCAAGCCGTTTCGGAGGAGTATGGCAACGAAAACTGTGACACGAGAATTTTATATATTAGATTAAGAATTCTTTTTTATTTTTTAGATTGATTAACGTTAAAAGCATGTTTTTTTAGTTTTCTTAAACTATAATTTTTGAGGACCAAAAATTTGTAGTATGTTACTTAACTTTTGTTATACTAACAGTTTTTGTATTTTTTATAATATTCAATCTTCAAGGAATTGAATTAAAAATTATGTTTGGTATTTTGAACTGACACGTAATCACAATTAGTATCTTAATCATCAGAAAAGTTCGTAGCCAAAGGGAACGGTATTATATTTTTCTAACTATACTCATGTATCTTATATAATAAATTGGTTTACTTTTTTCAATGCCAAAAATGTAAAATTTCACTTGTTTATTTACAATTCTTACGAGTTATGACCAATTATTGACGATTTTAAAAATCTATACATACAAATAAATAAAATTGGAGGGTCTGTTTGTAATATTAAAATAATCGCTTTTTACTAAGTCCATTCTGACGTATACACGGTACATATACCAAAACAAATTTTTTTACAATTTTTGTCTGTCTGTCTGTTTGTTCCGGCTAATCTCTGCAATGGCTGCACCAATTTTGACGGGACTTTCACTGGCAGATAGCTGACGTATCAAGGAGTAACTTAGGCTATTTTTACTTTAGAAAAAAAGTAGTTTTTGTTAAAAATGATAAGTTTCCTCAGATTTATGTCATCAATCATATGAAATAGGGTTTAGCTTAGGCTGAACTTTGTAGGTTCGAACGTACGTATTCCGGAGGCGCATGGCGTAACAGTTGCATTCGATAATACTGATTCTTTGCATATTTCATTAAATTTATATTTTAGGGTTTGTAATCCAAAATAAGCCATAAGATATACCCAAAAAATTCTACCGAAAGTCACTATTCCACGCGGACGGAGTCGCGGGCACAGCTAGTTATACATATTAATTACTATTTCTTCTGATTAGACTATGCACTTATCCAAACACTGTTCGTATTTTGCCAACTGAATGAAATAGATTCTATTTCACTTCATTGAAGCTATAGACAAAGCTTTATGAAGTATTGATATGAGTCAAATTAGAAAATAGAAAGAAATTTGAAAACATTCATGTAAATATACATCGACTAAAATATATTTAGCAACAGGATTGTGTACTTACTGTCTTGATACATCCGCCCACAGACCAGTTTACGGCAACGTACTTATAATTGTTAGTACAACGTTTATGAAATTGTGATTGGTGTAATTACTTGACAACACATTACACTTAAACCGGTTTAATTTTTGACAAAATGCCAGCTAACTGTACACTTCACAGGTAAATAACTGAGTTTCTTGCATATAACTATAAAACATGGTTGACATTAAGTTTAGAAGTTTTCATTTAAATATGCTATTATCATCATCTTAGCGTTGAATCCCGGTTGTAGCCCAAACTCTCACTTCGGCGCCCGGGGTCCGCTTTCCGACATTTTCTTCTCCACTTCGCACGGTCTTCGGCACCTCTGGTGGTCAGTCCGTTGGCACGCATATCAACCCCTACGACGTCAAGCCAGCACTTTATGGGTCTACCCCTCCTGCCGGGGCCCGACGGTGGCGGCATGGCCAGACATGTGTTCCCCACCTCAGTAACCGGTTGCCGTAAAACGTGGCCATACCAGCGAAGGCGATACTCCTGCAATTATGAAGGCTGCCGCGAATGCGAGAGTTCCTAATGCGGTCCTTCCCCGTTAATCCACATATCCACCGCAGCATATTCATCTCCATGACTCGCAGTGCCTGCTTGTGTCGCTCCAACATCCGGCCGCGTTTCACATCCGTATAAAAGGACAGGCCTAATGATGGTCTTATACACCTGTCCCTTCAATTACCCGGGTATTTTAGGGTCACAGATGACATCAGTCACCTCACGCCATTTGGCCCACGCGGCAGCAATGCGTGCCTTAACGTCGCAATCAATGTCACCAGACGCATGAAACACGGATCCCAGGTATTTCACCTGTTCCGTGCGCTTGACCGTATCGCCGCCTATGCGCACTGGTGTGGGATCTATGAAGTTGCAGGCCAAGTACTCAGTCTTTTTCTACATTGAGTTTCAGACTGCCGTTCTCAAGCGATTCCTTCCACGCCTTCATACGCCCCACCAACCTACCCCTATCCGAATCTGCCAGCGCGATATCATCAGCATACATGAGTAACTACGGGGGATGAACAGTCATGTGAGTTTCGGACGCGCTTTATGAAAGTAAGTCTAATACCTCGCTGAACAGAAACGGACTAAGTACGGATGTCTGGTGTACTCCGACAGTGATGGGGAAGGATTCAATGTCACCAACAGCAGTCCGAACCACGGAATCGGAATCGAGATACATGTCTCGGATAATGTCAATATAGGCCTCTGGAATCCCTTTGGACCGCAATGCTCATCAGATTATCGTGCGAGGAATACAGTCGAAGGCCTTCTGAAAGTCGAGAAACAGACAACGCAGAGGCGCATTTTTCGCCCTGTATATCTCCGCGACAGTCCTTAGGGCAAAGACAGGGTCCACTGTCCTGTGACTAGGGCGGAACCTATATGAACATTCCGAGACAGTGCACTCCTGTTAAATTCGAAAGTCGATAACCCTTTCGAAGAGCTTCATGATGTGGGACATGACCTTAATACCTTGGTAATTACAGCACTCCTGCACCGACTCATTGCCTTTGAAGACTGGAGTTATGATACTCAGTATCCATTGGTTTGGGATCGTACCGGTGAGGAGTGTCCGGTTAAAAAGGTCAGTTAAGATGACCACACCAAGAGAGCCCATTGCCTTCCAGTCTTCGATGGGGACTCCATCAGATCCAACAGCTTTCCGATTCTGCATGCAGCGAAAACAATTCTGGACCTCTGCAGGCATTACCAGTGGCACTAGTCCTTGATTGGGAGGAAGATCTGGCGGCTGCACCTCATTGTGCTGCGTGTTCAGTAGCTCGTGGAAATACAAGCGCCATCTCTACTTCACCGTGAGGTTCTCATATAGCAGGTTGCCCACAGGGTCTTTTACACAGTGGCACTTGGAAATGTCCTGAGCCGCTTTGACCCTGGAGTGCGCCAACATATAGATGAGCTTCTGCTCCTCAGACGATTCTAACTTATCGTAAAGTGGTTATAAGTGGTCACGTCTGGCTCTGGCAACAGCTCTCTTAGTGGCACGCTTTGCCACCCAGTATGCGTCGTCATCTTCAGAAGATCTGGACCCTTGCCACTTCTTAAATAGGACTTTCTTCGCTCTAGTCTCCCTCTGGACTGTGTAGTTCCATCAGCAATGTTTCTTTGTCACACTTGCGACCACCCTTAGACACCCCAAGCACCTTCATCGCCGACCCAAGGATAGCCGCCTGAATCTAGTCCCAGTAAGCCTGAACCGGTTCGCCCATACCAATGGCGCTCTTGTAACCGACGGCTAAGGCAAACTCCTGGGACGTGACCAACCAAACCAAACCAAATTCAAGAAAGTTATCTACTTTGTGAGTCTGTAGCAGTGACTTATAGTCTCTTATGTTGATTAATTCGGCCTAGAACAAAAAGTAAACGAAGCAGCAGGGCGAAAAAGTAGAAGTAAAGAGCAGCGGGCCTAGAACTTCTAAATGAAAGATTTGGATTTAGCTGGAATTAGTCATTTGGACAATGATAGTATTTTATAATATTTTATTTTATAAGGTAGCCTTCATGCCGAATAAAAATTATAAAATATAGCGATGAAAAATATCTTTTTAAGCCGTATTTATCATGTTTCTTTTTTACTAGCCGTCTTCTCTCTTAATAAAGCCCTTTAAACACGAATTATTCGACCACACCTTCAATTCTTCACAATCTAAAGCCTAAAAACGTATATACATACATATACCTATATATGTTATATACTTCTTTCCACGACGAAACAACGTTCAATCAATTTTACAGAAGCGTAGTTCTTAAATTGCCTAGAAACTAAAATTCCAGTTAGAGTCTATTTTAATATAGATTAGGTATTTTCATATTTAGTAAAAACGTGGAAAATGTAGTATAAGTAGCAAAAAAACTAAGCATTTTCTTAACTAAACCAAAAATAAAACACAATTTATAACGAAAGTGATATTTAGAGTAAAATAGTGGTAATGTTGATTGCATTGGTTAGTGTATTTAAAACTATCATTAGTTCAACGAGTAAATCAAGGTTGGGCTATAAAGTAGATGCAATAGTCCAGCCGTCGTGGAAAGATAAAAGGCGGAAGTCCATCTAGTATCCGACAACGCCGGGGGAGCGACCGGACGCACGGACCACTGCCGGGCAGTTACGAGGGCCAGTCTTCCTCTTCGGACACGCAGACCCTCTAATTTAAGATGCTCTTATGCAAATAAATTGCTTTTCTAAGAAAATTACCTTCCTGTCATCTATAGTGTAATATATTAATCCTCGTTTATAATTTCATAATTGATGGTGATGATAATTATTGCATCTGGGTTTTAACGCGTAGTTTTCCCGCACATTACAGAAGCAATATTTTTTTATTGTTGAGGAACAGCAGGCAGGCTAGCAGTCTACTTGATAGTAAGCAGTTACCGTCGCCTTTGGATGTTAGCGACGCACCGCGAACAGTTGCTGTCCCATAGGGGTAACAATTCTACTATTTGATGGGCAACTATATAGAACCATATTTGTTTAAGCTGCCCAGCGCTCCGCAAGTGATCCAGACTGAGGTTACTACTACGAGCTATAGTAGTGTCTGAATGTAAATTATGTTAATTCGATTCTCATGGAAGACTAAATATTTATATGTTTCTAATTGTTTGTTCTGTTCTGGGTGTACGTGTACGTGAATTTTATGTATGTGAAAAAGCCCTGCCATATACATTTTCACCTTGTGCGGGCAAAATGTATTAAAAATTACTTTGTAGCCATATGAGGTATAATATAAACATACGCGGTTGTTTTTCCAAATATCTATATTATTTTATACATAATTATGTGATGCAAACTGACGCAGAATATCATGAGAAAATTTGCAGACCCGTGTAACACTATACAAATGTTCATTCCTTTGAGAGGAAGTCTCCATGACTGGGTAGCTTTGTTAACCCATTGTTGAGTACAATCATATGCCATAATTCAGTGCAAACTAAAAAAAACTAAAAAAATAGATAAATTTCTATTGAACCATTAAATATACTGATAGATACATGAACAATTGCTTATCTCTTGAATCATATCTAAAGGTTAGGCGGTATAGATCGAGGTAAGCTGGCGGAGCGTGGCGAGCAGGTGCTGCTGTGGTGATGGGGCGAGACCGCAGCATCACCGAGCCACCTGCTTGCCGGAACTACGTGCCGATTCGCCTGGCGCACGCGCATCGATCTACTTACCATTATTACACGCTGAATTTGATTAATGGCACTTGCATTTATTGTCTCTCTTCTAGAGTATTTTGAAAGACCTTACTCAAAGTGGACCTTATTAGAAATTAATACTGGTTTTATCTCTTTAGCAATGCGATAGTTTAATTTGCTTGAAGATAATAAACATACATATAAACATAAACGTCTTGATAGAACCGTAGGTTCTGTTTGCTTGTTATTGCTGTTAGTGAGTTGAGACTTTTTAAGACGACGTGAGGGGACCACAATACCAATATTTATAAACAAAAAACCTTATATTATGAAACTGTATTACTTACTTAAAAACTCAACCTTTGAGAGATCTCCAACAAGGAAAGAATATGGCATTTCTGTTCAATAATGGTTGGTGCCAGAGTCGTGCAGACAAACTAGGCATAGCGCACCAAGTGGTGGTAAAAACCTGCGTGACGCGGGCGTGGCAATCGCGGAGCACGACCGTGCCAGGGCTATCAGCGCAAACTGTATTTGTCGCAGATTCTTTATTGTCAGTTTTGTGACCATGTTGTATACAAAATTGGGGACAGTATTTAAACATTAAAATCTTTGAAAATAGTTGAATTGAAAAATATATCTTTAATTCTGTGAAACAGCAGACATACTGACGGCCCATTTTAATAGAAAGCAGTTACCGTTGCTTGTGCATGTTTACGACCCCTAAAACGTCTTAAAACTACAAAAATAGTGGGGGCAATCTCATTCTATTACTGGCCGAGACCACATAGCCCATTCATTACTGTATATAAGGTATAACATTCGATTTCATATTCATTAAAAATATCAATATTTTTTTTACATTACCATTATATTTTAACAATGTTTTATTAAAATGTAATATACATTTTTAATAAACATGCCCATACTCCCTCTGACCATTTGTCAGAGCTCTATTTGAAAATTATCTTTAGATAGCAAAATTTTGTATTTTTGATTAATGAAAAGAATTATATGTATAGTATATTGTACTTTAATCTTTTTTGGTTATAATATATTTGTACTATATGGTAATGTATGTACATATAACACCATTTTCTTACTTGTGTTTGTTTATAACAGTCCTAGCTACTTCACGACAGTATTTGAGGAAGTATTAGCAATTATTCTTATCCATCAGCTTGCAGATGTTTTCTGGTTTTATTGCCATTCTCACTCTTATCTCAACATCATATTGGCTTCGGTAAAAACTGAGCAATGAAGGAGAATATCCTGAGATATTCCAGATTCACAAAAGCACGACGGGTCTTCTTTACACTTCAAACGGTATAAGTATGCAGAAAACCCGCCGTGCCCCGTAAAGATTTGAGTGTGTAAGGCATTTACGGACAGTCGCTTCAGTATCGCATTCGCAGTAATCACATCAGGAAAGAAGAGTTTTGTGGAGTCTGTTGGCTCAACAACATATCTCCGGTTCCACTTGTCAACCGTTCTCATACGGATCCTTTGTTTGACGAATGAGACCGGACATTTGTTGTAATGTGTTTTGCTCTTAAGTTTAAGAGCCACCTCTTTGCCAATTGGTCTGTTCTTTCGTTCTCTTTAATATTGGCTTTTACTCAATACAGGTACTTGCCTTATCTATAGCACTGTATTATGCTTTGCCTTGACTTAACAGCCCAATGGGTTCATGGTTTGCCAGTTTACTAATGTCTGTAGTGCCGACTTCGAGTAACTAAATATGTTGAAGCCGTCTTCCAGGCTCTCCAAGATCACCTTCGTAGCTTAGCATATAGCAAACAATTCCGCCTGATATACGGTGCAGAAGAATAGCAGTTTTAACTTTCGGGTATTTATATATTTTTCCAAATGGTTGATGATGCGCCCACCTTCCCATCGGTTTTGCTTCCATATGTGAATATTAGTACTTGAATAATCTTCTCATTCACCTGATCTACCATATCATGAGAGACATGAATTTTAGGCCCAAATTATTACTTTATGTTTGAATTGTGGTCACGCCAACATCGGGGGCAAGATGTGACCTCGGCGTAGTAGGCGCTGGTGGAGCGGAGGCCGCACGAAACTGTCACCAAGCTGAGCATGCCTTTCAGTTCGTTCCACTAAATTCACGATCATAACCACCTTTTCGCTCTTCTTGCTGCATTATTGACTATAAATTGTTCCCACGAGCTGAATTTGGATGTGAAAAACTATTTTAATATTTTTCCTATTAGCTACATATATGGTCATTTGAAAACTTGGTCATAATTGCATAATTCTATGATTTCATAAGAGAACGGGCAGACTAGAACGACGAAGAACATACTAATGTTCAGAAAAAATTGCTAATGATACATATAGATTACTATACTTATGACGTTAGCATATACATTAAAAACATGACTAGTACTCGTTAAACTTAGAGTTCTAGATTCCAACCCTAGTTAATAAATTTACGCCAACGTTATAGGAATACTATTTTATAAATATTTCATTGGAAATATGAAAGTCACTCCATCTCGTTCATGAATTAATTGAATTGGATTTCGAAACCACCTGTCATTGTATATTGGAATAAAATAATTTAAAGTTAAACAATGACAGTGCCCTCCCTTTCTATAAGTGTGCATTGAACCGGAAGTCATTTGGAGTTAACGCCCAAGTAATAAATACAAACTACCTGATTATTTAATGGCGTAGAAACTTGTGAAATTTGAGACGAAATTTTTTATAAAGTATTGTGTAATAGGTATGGTTCTGTTTGAGAAAACAGTCGTGACACCGGCAGGCGATTAGGGAACACAAACGCGTGAAACGTAGCACTCTGTATCGTATGAAGATCAGGCGTTACGGTCACGTATGCCTCCACTCCCACGTCTTAATTGACCCATTTTGTGTGCGATGTCGCGCTCTCGAGAGGCTTGCTTCTGGGATACCATCGCCGCCACACGTGATGCGCCGTATCACTCCATTCCGCTCGCATTTCTTATTACGCCTTTGACAGACATCTTGTCTGCTACGAACAATATTATATCACGCAATAAGATTACTTGAGCTACATCATGTTAAATGTAGCTACTGTAATTCTTACTATAGTATGTGTATTCATTACTTCAAAATCAGTTTATGAAGAACACGCTTTTAAAACCGCTTCTTCCAGAGCTTGGAACTTTCGAAATATTGTTTCTTTTACATTTCCATAAGTATTTTATCGAGGATAATTTGCAGAACGTACACAAATTATGGTCTTATTAGAACTTAGGGTAACTCCATATACCTATTATCTGTAACTGTGCTATATAATAGGTAAAGCGCCTTTTCGAGTAAAAGTGGCCTCTTAAAATGCTTTGTAAAATTTATTTCCAAATCAGTTCTGACTGTTTAAGACACTAGCCAATACCAATATAAAGGTCAGGCGGAAGGTCAGGGCGCCGCCTACGTCCACCTGACGCAGGTCTTCTCGGGGCACGGTTGCTTTGGGAGGTACCTGTGTCGCATAGGACACGGCGACTCACACTGTCGCCGTGTGTCCTGAGTGGCGCGAGGAGCGCCGAGCTCTCGTAGCCCAAATCTGCGTCGGCAGCGATCCTGGATGGACGGCCGTCGCCTCCTTTTGCGAAGCAGTTATGATGAATGATAAATGAAAAAAAATTAAGTTTGTTTATTGCATTTGTACGACAAAAATATCACCCATAACCGGGATTAAACGCTTGGACGATGAATTATTTTTGATTAAGCAAATGGCACATTTGGACTGTAAAGGACAACCATGTAAAACGCATTTGCTTCGTATAATGAATGGTATGTTTACACGGTGGCGATGGTATCAGTGAACTGGCCACATTTTATGGGACGGTATGAGTATTAAAATAGTCGTGCTGGAATTCGGTTCACTTGTGGTAAGCACATTAACAGCTAAAGGTGACAAAATCGGCCATAGAAATACTAGCTCGTAATGCATTTGCTTTATATTTTTAATTTAGATATTCTTCCTGCCCTTATCCCACATTATGTGGGGTCGGCACATGTTCTCTCCGTCCACTCTCCTTTGTTAGCCATCATTTCAACATTCTCACCCCCTTTTCACCATATTTTACGTAATCCGTCCATATGTTCTTTGGTCTACTTCTCCTCCAGTATTCATCCATCAAGTCATTCGTTACTTTGCATTACCTATTGGGCTATACCATGCTAGTCATTACATTAATAATTTAAAGATAAAAATATTAGTTTAATTTTTCGTTGGGCTGTGATTTTCTGGCCGGAAAAAATAATAGGGCTTCATTTTTCTAAGGGCTCATAAAAGGCCAATAACGGATTACTTCCAAGTATGAGTATTGGGTTCTGTGTGCGTTTGAGCTGTTTTCTAAATTGCAAGGTCGGATAGCAGCCATCTTAAAAAGCTAATTTCGTAATATCAATTTACGACCTACGTGGCGTAAAGGCGAACGCACATCGCATCACATACGGCGGTCACGGATTCGATTTCCATCTGGAGTCTTGGTATTTATGTATATATAATATATATCTATTTACAAAAGAAATTATACAAGTAGTATATCAGCTGCACTCGGGGTACTAGCTTACAACACAAGCGCTCTGCTTTCGCACTAAATGGCGCTGTGCGAATTGTTTATATTAATTTCTTGTAGCCCTTTTCTCAGCAAAAATAATTGAAGTTACAGAAGACCACAATGTAAAAAGATGCATTCAGAAGTTAGCAGGACTAGTCATTCAGAAGCGTACCTTGAAAAATAGCCGGAAATTAAATCGTCGGGAGAAGAATTTTTTTGTTTCGTTGCCTGCTTCTTAAGTGAAAGTTTATTTTTTTTTCAAGTGATGGGTTGCCGTGTCATGGCAAAGACCACCCTCTCAGCGTTATCTAATCCCGCGATCTTTGTACAAAAACGTCACCCCTATTGATTTGTTTGTTGTGTGGCCCTTATTTTACGCCTGTTTATACCGTGCAATGTTATACCATAGACATAATACATATCAATAATAATACAATTAAAAAGTTATTTAAAAAATTAATATAATTACTAAAATTAATATATTTATAAATGTCCTTGCGCTCGTCGTACTTACTAAAATAGGTGGAGTTAAAGTTGTATAAATTAATAACAACATACACACTCGAGCACAATTAGCGGAATACAAAAATCAAAATTCGAAACTACAATCTCGTATGTTGATTGTTGGAACGAATCTGACTGCCAAACGTTTTTATATTATACAAATACGAACATTTGGAAAGAACATGTGTTTGCTCTCTTTATCGGTGACGGCTTCGTAGTAATACTAATAATACCGTACCTTGTACTCGTATGTAAGTGAATATCACAATTTCCGGATATGAATCCTATACAACATGTCTGGGACTCTTTAAAACTTAGGGTCAGACCAAAAATGAGCTCCTAGCTCGTGAACTGAGATCCGCCGTTGTTGAATAATAACAGAGTTTATCTCAAGAAATGCTCTATAACACAATTCTCAGCATGCTTAAGCGATTAAAAACTTTCATTAGAACACGAGGAGGAAATACGCGGTATTAATTTTTTTACGTGAATTTTAATTAATTTATCACTTTCATTAAATTTTTCATGTATGTACATTTTTCACAAAAACTTTTTATATGTAAGTAATTTTACAAGTAATCACACTAAAAACTTAAAAGTTGTAATTTTAAGTCAAAAAGAAGGCTTCGTTATACCTAGTCAGGTCATAAATTCTGTCACATGTTTAATGTAAAATAATTGTAACAAGTTTATTAATTATGTAACCATTCATATACCAAAATGAACTTAACAAAACATAGATTCTTATGACATTAAAGTTTATTCAAAATGACCTCCGTGATTTTGAATACAAGCCTTCAATCTGCGCGGCCAGTTGTCTATCGCAGCACGAACGAGGTCCATGTCAATATCGGCGGCTGCCTTAATCAAGGATGTCTTGAGTGACTCCAAATTGGGATGAGGCTTTGAGCACGCCTTTTCCTCCAAGTGTTGCCATATCTTGTAATCTAACGGATTCAAATCTGGACTGGAGGAGGGCCAGTCTTCGTGCCGGATGAAGTCGATTTCACGCGCCGCCAGCCAGTCTTGTGTGCTCTTCGCTCTATGAGCTGGCGCCGAATCTTGTTGGAATACCCAGTGCCTGTTATTGAACATGGTATGAGAAACAAGTTCCACAAGGTTCGTCAGGACTGTATTTTGATACACAACAGCATTCGTTTTTACACCTTTCTCACAAAAATGTACCTCTGTTAAGCCCCAATAAGAAACTCCCAACCATACCATGAGCGAGGATGGAAAATGACCTCGTTGGACACGCGGAATACGGTTGCTCGCTTCTTCACTACTGTGTGCGTACACCTTATCATTTTGTTTGTTGTAGCTCTCTTCTACGGTAAACATTTTTTCATCCGAAAAAAGAATTTCCCGATATTTTTTTCCCGCGTACCGCTTCAACAAAGCGCGGCATCTCTTCAGTCTCAGGTCCATTAGACGAGCATTCAAACGATGTCCTGTTTTTCTTCGACATGCCCGAAGCCCTAAGTCTTCATTTAACACCCTTTTCACCGTGGTTCTGCTTAACCCCATCTGAAGGGCCAACAGTTTCTGCTTACGTTTGGGATTTCTTTGAATTCGTGCCTTCACAGCTTTTATCACTGCTGGAGTCCTAACAGACCGAGGGCGACCACTTCTTGACCTGTCATCTACACTAGAGTCTTCATTGTATCGTTTGATGGTACGATAAACGAACCTTTTGGTTATATTCAAATTTTTCAGTATGTTAAAAATTTGAATTGGCGCGTAACTGTAACGATGCAACGCAATAACTGCAACACGGTCTTCTTTAAGCGTCCACTCCATATTTAAAAATGAGTAAAATTCTAAAAGTTATACATTTTTATTTTCATGAACAATTCGAAATTCGAATTCAATAAACTTTTTTGTGGCCAGCATTCTAAAATAAAAGTTTTTACTGTGTGACAATACTTATGACCTGACTAGGTAAATAAGATAAGACGAAAATGTACGTAGGTATAGTTTGCTTCACTGCCGAAATAATCAGTACAAAAAAAGATGGCGCAGCATTCAATTCAGTTTTTGTAGAGGCTGCAGTTTGAATTGTCAGTGTAACTTTGTGATTAAAAAGTATGACTTGGTTTCTATATAAGAGTTGAAAACGGCTATTAAAAGTAGCTTTAGCATCAACAATAATAAAAATACATTCTACATATAATAATTTTTTTTATTGCTGTAGGACAGCAGATAGGCTGACGGCCCGCGTAGAATTTAGCAGTTACCGTCGCCTATGGGTGTTTGCAAAGCCAGTGGCATCGCAAACACGCTGCTGTCCCATAAGGGTACAGGAACTTGGGTCACTAATGCCGGAACACAACACAAGGTTATTATGGCGGCATACTTAAGACCGAAGGTGGTCGCCATCCAGACGGGATTGAGGCCCTACCACGTAGCTAGGGTGGGTTGTTATGTCGGCTTTTACGACAGGCCGCCCCCGGCCGCAGAGGTTAGTATTCTTTCTCCGCCCCTGCACGGATAAAAATAATAAACATACTGATAATAATAAACATACTGATCATGTCAGTTATAATTTGATGGAGGTATCATACCAGGGAGTCACTAAGTATAATGTTTGTGTGAAAACTTCAGAAAATGTATTAAGAGACCGTCTTGGATCGTTTTAAAGTCATCAACATACATTATGGACTTTCCAGAAAAGTCTCAAAACCAACACTCGTTCGAACTATTGTAAGTCTGTCATCTAGCCTAGATCTGAAACCATTGGATAACAAATTGTGACCAGTTTAGAATGAAAAGTTCTGGTTCTAGCAAATTATGAATCTATGAGAACAGTTCGCGAAACTATAGATAGATTTGTAGCCATACGTATAAAAGGCATACATTAAACCCTAAAGTAACAATATCAAGTTCAGTAATGCACAGGTCTTATTATACAGGGTTATTGGTAATTCGACGTATTCCTGTTAGGAGGTGATAGAAGTGACTATTTGTGATAATTTTAACTCCCACATGCATTATACAAAAGTGAACCATTTTTGTGTTATCATGTTTTTTTAGCTTTTTTCAAAAGAAGTCAAAAATGCCAACATTAAAAATTTATTAAAAAAAAGTATCTTTCTTCTGCCCTTACCTCCAATTATATGGGGTCGGCACAACATGTTCTCTCCTTCCACTATCCTCTGTTAGCCGTTATCCCAACATTCACACCCGTTTTTGCTATGTCATCTTTTACGCAATCCATCCATCTTTTTTTGGTCTACCTCTACTCCTGTATATATCCGTCCTCATTTATATCATTTTCCTAGTTATATGGCATTCTTCCCTGCGCATTACATGCCAAACCACGCTAGTCTATAACTTTTAAGTTTTTCAATAACTTTACAATACTTTCACACTTTCTCTAATATACTCATTTCTAATTTTATCCATTTTCGTAACTCCACACATCCATCTCAGCATTCTCATCTCCGCAGCATGTAACACCCTTTCGTTCATCCCCTTTGTGGCCCAGCATTCCAATTCATACAGCATGACAGGCCTTATTACGGATTTATAAATTTTACCTTAGAGTTTAAGTAGTACTCTTGGGTCACAAATTGTTTCTGAGACTTGTCGCCATTTCATCCATCCTGCATTCTATCTGTTTTTTCACATCTCGGCCTATCTCACCGTCGTTCTGGATTAATGATCCGAGGTACCGGAAGTTGGAGCAAGTTGGCAGCGCCACGCCTCATAAGGTAATCGAGTTGAAGTCGGATATTCCACCAAAATCGCAAAATAGACGTTCAGTTTTAGTTTTACTTATCTTTAACCCAACACTATCTAATCTCTCCTGCCATTTAGCTAATCTGCTCTAAGCATTTTTTCCAACCAGCACAATGTCATGGGTAAACAGCATACGTCAAGGTGCCTCCTCCTGTATTCCTGATGTTACTGCATCTACCACCCAGAGAAGGGCTAAGAGCCGATCCTTGGTGTAAACCTACTGCAACACTGAACTTATCTGTGATGCCAGCAAGGGACCGGACGTATATACTTACCTTATCATACATAACACGAATAAGGTACAAGTACTTCACAGGCACTCCTTTCGCTTTCATGGCCCACCATAAAACCTTTTCAGGAACCCGATCATATGCCTTTTCGAGGTCAACAAATACCATGTGCAGGTTCTTATGTGCACTTCTGTATTTCTCGGATAGTTGGCGAAGTGCGAATATGGCATCCGTTGTCTCCCGTCCGGGCATGAAACCAAATTGGTTTTCATCTATTTCGGTCTCCTCTCGTAGTCGCCTTACAATTACTTTCTCTCAAATATTCATGCTGTGCGACATGAGCTTTATTCCTCTATAATTGTTAAAAACCTGTGCATCAACCTCGTTCTTAAAAATGGGCACTAGCGTACTATTGCACCATTCAACGTGGATCACCTCGTCTTGCAACAGCTTATTGAAGAATAAAGTCAGCCATTTCCATCCATCTGCTTTCAAGAACTTCTATACTTCCATTGGTATTTAAAAAAGTATCAATTGAAATCTCATTTTTTCTTTTGAATTATAAAAACGATTAAACACTGGTTATTTATCAATATTAAAACTACAATTATCGGTCCAAATTTAAAAATGGGAGACGAAAAACGATATTATTTTAATATTTTTTTGAGATTGTTTTCCCAATAAAAACATTAAAAACAAAAAAAAGTTATGAAACTTGGCTTGCAGATTATTTTAAAAACATAACCATTTTCTTAGCTCTTCAAAAATGCATAACAACTAGGAACTTATTTAAAAAAAACTGAAAAAAAAAATCACAAAGGTAGCAGGCGAAAATTCGTATTCGAACTAAACTTAAGGTCGTTCTTTAAAGTTTTCATAAAATTAATAATTAAAAACAATACCCAATGTAAATAAAACAAAAAATACTTGAAATAAAATTTAGAACTAGTAGTAACCATTGGATAGGGCGAGGAGGACCCATTTCGTGGCCTGCGAGGAGTCCGGACTTAACGCCGGTTGATTTCTATGTCTGGAGTCGCATGAAATTAAACTAGGTCGTAAATTAGGGAGTTTACGACGTCTCACCTGTGTCATCCGCTGAAGAACTCACAAGAATTATAAACGCAGCAAATGCGATGCGGAATAATTTGACTACTTCGCTATTTAAGTCATAACTCAAAAAAAAAAAATGCGACTTATCACCCCTATCACCTCTTAACGGGAACACGTCGAATTACCAATAACCTTATTACCGCCCGAAGTCTCTTCCAAGAAATGTAATGAAGTTGAGGGCGATGTTTCGTGGATAGTACATATGCGACGTGGCCGACGATTATGTATGATGACTTTTCAGAGCTTCCCTGTTCCTTATTAATATGATATGGTGGCTACAACCTTGAATAATTAAAACAAAGCACTTTAATAACAGGACTTTAGATTAAGTAGGTAGCTTAGGTATCGAAAAGAAAACAAATTACTTCAATAATGTGAATAAACAAACAGAAACCAAGCAAATATTGACAGAGTAATGGAGCGTGAGCTGGAATGATGTCTGTCCCGTTGATTTATTGGGCTTGGAATCGACGTGTGCCCGCGGGGCGATCCACCTGCTCCCACGGGGTGCAGGTAGAACACAAATACGTTGGGTGTTTGTTGACATCACAACTTAGCCATGCTCGGAAATAAATATTTAAATTTGTACAATATTTTCACGGGTTTTGGAGCGATAACCATTATAATGAATACATTATCACGAACCCTTTTTATCTCTCTTTCTCTTAACTATTTTTCTTTTAATAAGTTGTAAGTAGACTATTGTTTACTTACAACTAAGTAAGAACCATTTTTTATTACTGTAGGACAGCAGACATGCTGACGGCCCACTTAGAATTTAGTAGTTACCGTCGCCTATGGGTGTTTCCAATACCAGTGGCATCGCGAACACGCTGCTGGCCCATAAGGGTACAGGAACTTAGGTCATTAATACCGGAACACAACACAATCCAGACGGTCTTGGTCTACCACGTAGCTAGGGTGGGTTTTTTGTCGCCTTTTACGACAACCCCGGTCGCAGAGGTCAGTATTCTTTCTCCGTCTCTGCATGGATAACAAGCCATGGTTTAATTTGCATATCATATTTACTATAATTACAACTATCAGGTGACGAAGCAAAGTATATCTAGTAATGCTTTATTTTTCTCGTAATTTCTTAGCATCACTTAATTTGCCAATTAATCCTTAACTGGCCTGATTCATACATAATTTTCTATTCTTGTCAATTATGGCTCCAACGCTTTGGGCATGATTTTGTCAACATTACGTTGTAGTTATTAAACCACCATTCAGGATGTTGTGTCAAAATCAATTGACTAATTGTGTTATTGACATTTATTAAATATACAATACATACTATAATAGTCTATTTATCAACTATATTGTTTAGTTAATTTCTAACAATTGGAAGTAATTCAATCGTTTAATCTAATGTCAGAGTAGTTTGTTCACAGAAATATTACATATTAAGCAATTAGGAAAATATCACGAGTATAAACAAATGTACGCTTCAACGTGTCTAAAGAATCACAAAGACACTGTCAAGCGGATACGTTGACCCTCATCAGCCGCCGAGTGGACACTCACAATTGGAGATAAAGGAACACTTTTTCGCGATACTTTATTCAGTACTCGGAGATTTAGCTTGACGGGGTAATCGGTAGCGTCAGGAGCGAGGTGTGCCTTTAAGTATTAATGTAACCCTTTTACATCAGGGCTGGGCACGTCCTGGGCGTGGGGCGCCCGACAACTTGCTGTCAATCCTATGCCGAGAACGTCTCTTGCATTTTTAATGTTCATTAATTTGTCAAGTATCTGAACTCTTGTTTATCTCCCTCTTCGAATAACCTCGCGACTATAGATTGTAAGTGGATTAATAAGTAATGAATGCTTCTTCATAGTTACGTTATAATGGATACCTATGTAGCCTTAGTTCCTCTCTTATAATTAATGCGATACTGGTGTAGGGTAAGTTAGCAATCGTACCGGAAAAGAACCAAAAAAACTTTAATTTATTGGTAAAAGTATAGCCTTGAATTGTTTGTTTATATTTATATGTACTTATGTAGTATATGTTGATTATTTTATAGCGCATACCGTTTTATAATTTTGTAAATCCTGTCCAACCAAAGGTTGTCTGGCAGAAATCACTACAAGCGATAAGACCGCCTATTGTACTTAGCATACAAATTTATGTACCTATTAATTAGTCCTGAACTGTGTATGTGCAATAAAGACATATTATTATTGTATTCCTCTTTTTACAGTTGTTTATATCAAGCTCTTGAGTTTACTTGCGTTCATAAGCGACAGTAATCAGGGTCCGTCCATCCGTCTGATATTATTCTGGTATACAAAAAGATGAACACCAAAAACATACTGCAAATATTCACACAGCGCGGTGTGTTCCCAAATTAAGCAGAGTGCCTGTGTTAATATTAAACTATCGATACTGCTGATATATAATTTAAAATATAATACATAATCATCCCGGACGAGAATCAAACCCGTGAGCCTCGCAAGCGTACCGATGTGTTAAAACTGTTGCGCCACGGAGGTCGTAAAAATACACCCCATGAATCTTTTCAAATCCAAATCAACTCAAAAATATAATATGAGAAATGGTCATCAGTAATCTATTGATAAGAATTAAAACCTATAACATCTTGATCATGCGAGAAGTTCGATGTCTTACTGCCACCACACTTGAGGTACAGTATCACAGAAGTTATAAATTTAAATAAAAACTACATGTTAAATGTATAAATCGCTAGGGGTTCTCGTATGCAGATATTTCTCGAGTTGGCTAAATTACAACCCGGACCCAGTGTCGTAATCTCACTAATATATTCACAACTAAAAGGCAGCTTGGACCGGCCGAAGTTGGCCCCGGAGGAGCGATCGCTGGACACCCGGTGGCCACACTTGCTCGCTAAATTATATTTTAATCCGCATTAGTATGCAATTAAACAGGGATTGGTAACACTTAAATGTCAGGGGTGCAAGCCTCCTTCGTGACTCAAGTCAACCCCACTAGGCTGTGTAGACTTTTATTTTCGGGGTTAAGGAGTCAAACTCCACACTCATAAGGTTAGAAACAACTGTCCTTGGGATCCATATATACTTAGACTAGAACGATGATTTGTCGCTTTTTTTATATTGCTGGGCATCGGCAGACAAGCTGCCGGCCCACTTAATGGCAAGTAAAGAACGGTTTCAGTTCTTTCAACACAGTGATTCGAGACCTCAGAGAACGTTACAGAATTTGCGATTGATGACTCCTCTAAACACAACCCAGTTCCTTGTAAAATAATTTTTTGTACAGTCTGTTGCTCTTTGGAATGCTCTGCCATTAGAAATCAGATCTGCTAAGACAATACACAGCTTCAACAATATTTTAAAAGAGTACTATTTATCATTATTAACTAATTATTATTGTTATCTAATAAGACACCTATCTAATAATTTATATATATATATATATATATATATATATATATATGTATATATATATATATATATATATATATATATATATATATATATATATATATATATATATATATATATATATATATATATATATATATATATATATATATATATATATATATACCTAGTCAGGTCATAAATTCTGTCACATGTTTAATGTAAAATAATTGTAACAAGTTTATTCATTATGTAACCATTTCTATACCAAAATGAACTTAACAAAACATAGATTCTTATGACATTAAAGTTTATTCAAAATGACCTCCGTGATTTTGAATACAAGCCTTCAATCTGCGCGGCCAGTCGTCTATCGCAGCACGAACGAGGTCCATGTCAATATCGGCGGCTGCCTTAATCAAGGATGTCTTGAGTGACTCCAAATTGGGATGAGGCTTTGAGCACGCCTTTTCCTCCAAGTGTTGCCATATCTTGTAATCTAACGGATTCAAATTTGGACTGGAGGAGGGCCAGTCTTCGTGCCGGATGAAGTCGATTTCACGCGCCGCCAGCCAGTCTTGTGTGCTCTTCGCTCTATGAGCTGGCGCCGAATCTTGTTGGAATACCCAGTGCCTGTTATTGAACATGGTATGAGAAACAGGTTCCACAAGGTTCGTCAGGACTGTATTTTGATACACAACAGCATTCGTTTTTACACCTTTCTCACAAAAATGTACCTCTGTTAAGCCCCAATAAGAAACTCCCAACCATACCATGAGCGAGGATGGAAAATGACCTCGTTGGACACGCGGAATACGGTTGCTCGCTTCTTCACTACTGTGTGCGTACACCTTATCATTTTGTTTGTTGTAGCTCTCTTCTACGGTAAACATTTTTTCATCCGAAAAAAGAATTTCCCGATATTTTTTTCCCGCGTACCGCTTCAACAAAGCGCGGCATCTCTTCAGTCTCAGGTCCATTAGACGAGCATTCAAACGATGTCCTGTTTTTCTTCGATATGCCCGAAGCCCTAAGTCTTCATTTAACACCCTTTTCACCGTGGTTCTGCTTAACCCCATCTGAAGGGCCAACAGTTTCTGCTTACGTTTGGGATTTCTTTGAATTCGTGCCTTCACAGCTTTTATCACTGCTGGAGTCCTAACAGAGCGAGGGCGACCACTTCTTGACCTGTCATCTACACTAGAGTCTTCATTGTATCGTTTGATGGTACGATAAACGAATCTTTTGGTAATATTCAAATTTTTCAGTATGTTAAAAATTTGAATTGGCGCGTAACCGCAACGATGCAACGCAATAACTGCAACACGGTGTTCTTTAAGCGTCCACTCCATATTTAAAAATGAGTAAAATTCTAAAAGTTATACATTTTTATTTTCATGAACAATTCGAAATTCTAATTCAATAAACTTTTTTGTGGCCAGCATTCTAAAAGAAAAGTTTTTACTGTGTGACAATACTTATGACCTGACTAGGTATATATATATATATATATATATATATATATATATATATATATATATATATATATATATATATATATATATATATATATATATATATATACCTAGTCAGGTCATAAATTCTGTCACATGTTTAATGTAAAATAATTGTAACAAGTTTATTCATTATGTAACCATTTATATACCAAAATGAACTTAACAAAACATAGATTCTTATGACATTAAAGTTTATTCAAAATGACCTCCGTGATTATGAATACAAGCCTTCAATCTGCGCGGCCAGTCCTCTATCGCAGCACGAACGAGGTCTATGTCAATACCGGCGGCTGCCTTAATCAAGGATGTCTTGAGTGACTCCAAATTGGGATGAGGCTTTGAACACACCTTTTCCTCCAAGTGTTGCCATATCTTGTAATCTAACGGATTCAAATCTGGACTGGAGGAGGGCCAGTCTTCGTGCCGGATGAAGTCGATTTCACGCGCCGCCAGCCAGTCTTGTGTGCTCTTCGCTCTATGAGCTGGCGCCGAATATTGTTGTAATACCCAGTGCCTGTTATTGAACATGGTATGAGAAACAGGTTCTACAAGGTTCGTCAGGACTGTATTTTGATACACAACAGCATTCGTTTTTACACCTTTCTCACAAAAATGTACCTCTGTTAAGCCCCAATAAGAAACTCCCAACCATACCATGAGTGAGGATGGAAAATGACCTCGTTGGACACGCGGAATACGGTTGCTCGCTTCTTCACTACTGTGTGCGTACACCTTATCATTTTGTTTGTTGTAGCTCTCTTCTACGGTAAACATTTTTTCATCCGAAAAAAGAATTTCCCGATATTTTTTTCCCGCGTACCGCTTCAACAAAGCGCGGCATCTCTCCAGTCTCAGGTCCATTAGACGAGCATTCAAACGATGTTCTGTTTTTCTTCGATATGCCCGAAGCCCTAAGTCTTCATTTAACACCCTTTTCACCGTGGTTCTGCTTAACCCCATCTGAAGGGCCAACAGTTTCTGCTTACGTTTGGGATTTCTTTGAATTCGTGCCTTCACAGCTTTTATCACTGCTGGAGTCCTAACAGACCGAGGGCGACCACTTCTTGACCTGTCATCTACACTAGAGTCTTCATTGTATCGTTTGATGGTACGATAAATGAATCTTTTGGTTATATTCAAATTTTTCAGTATGTTAAAAATTTGAATTGGCGCGTAACCGCAACGATGCAACGCAATAATTGCAACACGGTCTTCTTTAAACGTCCACTCCATATTTAAAAAATGAGTAAAATTCTAAAAGTATACATTTTTATTTTCATGAACAATTCGAGATTCGAATTCAATAAACTTTTTTGTGGCCAGCAATCTAAAAGAAAAGTTTTTACTGTGTGACAATACTTATGACCTGACTAGGTATATATATATATATATATATATATATATATATATATATATATATATATATATATATATATATATATATATATATATATTTGTGTGTATATCATAAGGCCGCCCATTGTACCTTCACACCGTTTTAAATTGAAATGTACATTGTAATTATAATGTGTACAATAAAGAGTAATCCAAACTAATCTAATCTTATACACAAGGGGTGGTTGGCATCCAGACGGGCTTGGGGCGTTACCAAAAACCTAGTTAGCGATATTAAGTTGAGTGATCAATTATTTCCAATTCGCAATTAGGTACTTGTTTGCTAATTCACACAAGGGCATGCACCCGCTATGTTACTTTTTAAATAGTGTGAAAAGTTGGAATGGAGTTATTTTGTAGAGTAGACAATTAATCATACTATACTTAATATTATAAATGTAAAAGTAAGTTTGTTTGTTACGCTTTCACGCGAAAACTACCTAACCGATCATCATGAAACTTTGTACACATATTCTTGGAGGTATTATATAGAAGTAACATAGGATACTTTTTATTAAAAAAATTTTTTTCCGAAGATAACCCTTTCTCATTTTTTTGGATTTAATATTGCTTGTTAATCGCCCAGCGTAGCGGGCGTGATCGGCTAATAGATATATAAATACACACAAAGTGAGAAAAATTGCTTAAGAGTATGCCATCGTGGGATTCGAATCCGGGACCTCTAGATTGATCTCCGAGTGGAATACCACTAATCTATCAGGTACCCTACTCTGTATTAATAGAATTCTAAATTTCTGTAAAATTTAAAATGAGTTATTGAACTAGTGTGAAAGTATTATAGCGTAGTGTAATCGATCCTATTACTTAATGATCCGTGGAAAACTGGGTCACGTTGGAACTCTAGGAGGAAACTGACCTGGTTATTTGGGATTTATTTACCCTGCTATCTTAACAACTCAGCTAGAAAGTAAGAGACAGCCAAGGTGATCGCGGCAGCGTGTCCACTGAAAAGACCAGCCGCCACCCAGAGCCAAGATCGACATTAGGTCACTGCTACTTTGGATTTTGTGAGTGTAGCGTAAAAAATATGGGGCTGAGATAAGCGAATCAATACAGTTTACCTATAATTAATTAAATGCCATTGTGTTATATAAATAAATGTGTTTGAATGTATTATTACCTCTTGTCTTGGTAGAAAAAGAGATCAATTCGTGGATTATCCGAGCGCATAGTGCGAGGTGTGCGGGGTGAGGGGCGCCAGCGCCCATTGGCCGCGCCCACGCCCATGGGTGGAACGAGGAAAATCTGAGCCTGAAGTTTTCCTCGCAACGTTTATAATTCGAAAGCTTTTAGCGACATTCGCCTGTCATCACTCATTATTCGCGCATTTCTATCGCAACTGTCAAACGTATGCGCGTCAGCCGTTGACGATTGATTGGGCACGCATGGGAATTGTTGCTCAGCCCGCAAGAGTTATTCGCTTCATTTACTCTACATTACGTTTACTCCCATCCCATATTACTTTGTACCTTATATTTGACAAACACTGATTGATAAATGGATCCATGACACAACGTCGAATCAAGGTACAAAACAATATTTTACATTTTAAAGAATTATTGATACATATTCTTAGTTTCTGAAATCTAGATTACCTAGTCGAAAATGCAAAAACGACGTGATAAGGTAATACGATAGTACTGTGAGATGTTCAATACGTTAAATATATTGGATTCTGGAGAAATCTAATTAAATGTCTCAAAGTTTTTCGAAACTTTTCCCAAAATAGTTATCGGGGGAGTGGGTGCTAGTGGGAGGTGGTGATGTGGGCGGGGCGGGCAGGCGGGGCGCAGGGTGCTCGGAAGCCGAGGTGCAGCAGCCGGGCGCTGCGGCTCGCCCACTGGAGCGCCGCACTTGGCAGTCGCGCCGCACACGCCGCTCTTGGCGCGCGTTTGCTGCACTATTGCATTATTACGGTCACAGCTCCTCGAAGACTGGCTCATCCGATATTACAATTAATACCCGCTCAGATCCGGAGCTCTAAAAAATAAAGTCACCTGCAGGAAAATAAAGATGTGTGCCATATAAAATGATTGTCACTAATTAGCCGGTCGGCAGCAGACACCCAAATAATTGCCGTGAAAGAAGCTCAGGAAGCACCCCTTCAATTATTGGCACCTGTCGGACACGCGCTGCGCATTAATTCGCACTCGCGGTAAATTCACTCACAAAATTCCAAAATAAACTGGAACCGGTGCACCTGCGGCCACCAGCCGACGCGGAGCAGTTCAAGTGTGGGTGTTGGGTGGGCATGTTACGTCGGTGAACGCACTCCGCGGGTGGATCGGGCTTCGCGGACGATATGATCATGCTATTCAAGGGCAACAGCAGCAGACTGGAGCATCTCATTGAGAAAATTCAAGCCAACAAAGAGAACCACGACGTAATCTCCGAGGACATAAAAGGTTTGATTTTATTATGCTATGCGTAAATATAAGTTATCAAATAATTTTTATAATTCATTATGTAACATCTTATGATTTTAAGATTTTATTTTGATTTTTTCAATCAGTTACCGGCAATAGTTAAAGTTATAGGGCTTTTTATTACACTTTTATTATTTTACAAACTATGAACAATCAAAAAAATTTAAAAAATTTGATAATTTTGTCCCATAGTCCTTATCAGGATCATCAGGAATAACGCTTTCTTTTCTTTGTACCGGAAGATAATAAATATAATAAAAACATACACCGATTGAGAATTGACAACGAATAAATTATAGTTTCAAAACACCAAAAAAAAAACCCTTTTAAGTTAATGAAACTAAAAAGTAAATAATAATTCTTAAAATAAGAATAATATTACTTACAAGAAAATCAATGTCGCTATTCTAAAAGCGTGGGGTGCTTTGTATGATATTTTTAAACTAACTCTGCATTTCAGAATGAACTAGTAAAAAATTATAACGATTGATATCGAGCACCCCACGTTTTTAGAACAGTGACATTAATTTTCTCGTCAGTAATTTTATTCTTAGGTTATTTATAAACATAATATAACGAACAGACAGAAAATATTCGAGTGTATAAGAAACTTTTGTGTTATGCAAATGATATATTATTAATATTATTGCCCTTCATGGGGGCGAACCCATACCGTACCGAACCATTTACGAAAACATATATACCTACTTAATAGGTTTTCTCGATTTCTCGATCGTATAAATGTTTTACAAATTATTGTGTCCGAAATAATTAGCTTTTCTCCTACTTCCAATGTATATTAACGATGTATATTATATTAACTGGATCATATTCCGGGCTTTAAAAAAATAACTATAGATTGATTTCCATGCATTTAAGCGGAGGTTTTTATGAGGGCTACAGTCTGATGGGAAAAACCTGTGCTAGAATTATAAAAGTTATTAATCGTTTAGCATAATATTGGATGCATTTGTCTTGGTGAATATTGAAGTTAAAATGCTTTAAAATGTTCTTAAAATTAATTAAATATTTAAAGAGAACAAAGTAACTGTGTTTAGCCAAATACGCTTGTAGAGCACATCAGCAGATCAAATTCAAATTCATTTATTTGTTTGAACAAGAGTGAAATAATGCACAAATGTTACATTTAATGGTAGTCCTTATCCTGTTCTGCCCAAAAGGCTTACAAATACTTTTTAGATAATTATAATCAGTCATCAGTCACTTAGTCTTAAAATCTCATCTTTATATATAGTCTTATCTCCAGCCTTAAAATTATATAAAAATGTCCAGTCACATTACCAACAAATACAAATTACAATAATCAAATAAAACAGTCAAAAATAATAATAAAAAAGCTTGGTTCAAATCAAACTAATAACATCTTACAAAAGTGAGGTTAAGCGTTTATCAAGCGTTCTGTTTAAATTGAAGGTTAAATTTTACTGTTTAGACGTTTATCGCCACTTTTATTGGATTTGTACGTTGAGACAGAAGTTTGTTCAAAAAAATCTGAATTACAAGACTTGTGTGATGAAACACTCATCAGGAAATGGCTAAGTTCTTATTGTATACTAATACAGATAGCACCAGTAAAAAAAAAAATGAAATTTTAATATAAAAAAATAACACAATTGGAATATCACTCTAAGATATTGTTTGTATATAAATTGAGATTTTAGAAAGACTTTATGGGAGGAAGAAATTAATAGATGTATAATAACAAGCCATAACATACCTACCTCTGCTTTGCCTTTTTGCTTAGTTCTCTTCCTGGAGGGAACGAATACTATACTACACATACATATATACATATATACTATACTATACATTTCTTAAACGTCAAACATTGAATAAAATCCCTTCGCGCTTTTATAATCAAAAATGCAACCGACCGTATTTGGTAAAGTTTTACTGAAATCAATTGAAACCAATTCGAGGTACCTAGTAGTACAATTTTATTCCACTCAGAGACCAAAATCTTTATTTTGGTCTCCGAGCATCCCGGCATCTTTATGCCATGATATTTAGGGGTCTTCAAGAGGAGAGTGAACAGGTTTCTTATAGGCAAGCGTGCTACACCGTCGACCGCATCGTCGCTTATCATCAGGTGAGATCGCGGTCAAACGTACGCCTATCTACAATAAAAAAAATATGCATCGTTGAAGCAGGTTTCATCGCCTAATGTGCACATTATAGCATAATTGACATGTACTGACGGGGAAGGAAAACATCGTGGGGAAATTTGTATACTGAGATCATCGTATGTGTATCTGCCAATCATCATTGACAAGCGTGTTGGGTATACCGTCCGTTCTGTCTAGGGGGTGGCCGAACCAATTCGACTCATTTGAGAAATTATCATTGTGCCGCGTAAATCTGTGTCAGAATTACCTAATTAATCGTCTTAATTAATGGCCTTCGTTAATGATATGCATAAGTGCATAAAAAACTCAAGTTGTTATCAATTTGGTGACGTCACTTGTTTAGTTATATCAGGAAATAATTTACAAATACCTTAACCAAATGATTTCACGATGCTGGCCTGGTGTTAAATTTTAGTAAAACTAAGTTACTAGTCATCAAATCACCCAATAAAAAGCTGCACATTTAAAAACATAGTTGCACACGTACATGATTGTATCCATACAACGCGCCCTATTTGTATTTGTCCAGAAATCGAAGACGTCGACACTCATACTTATTTTAGCCTTGTTATCATAAACTGAACTGGGAAACTCATTTAAGTAATAAACTAAGACAGTTTTTAGCAAATATGATAATCTTAAAAAAATTCTATCATTTAAAACTAAATTAATGCTTTATGTGAATCCTATATCCAGTATGGATTAACGGGTTATGGCCGTACCTTTAAATCTTATATAAATAAAATAGTTAGACTACATCATAAAATTTTAAAAATATGGTTTCCCTAAATATCGAACATAAATTTATTGATGATGAATGTGGTATTTTTAAATAATGCAATATTTTACCTGTAGAAATCCAATATAAAAATATGATGCTCAAGGAAAACTTTTTTTTTATAAAAAAATACAAAGTAAAATGAAGCACGCTGTATACACTAGGGTCGCTGCTCAACGATTTACCAAGAAATAATATAACCCAAAAAATATTAAAACCTCACTTAAATATTTTGTAGAGAATTTTTAACCTAATTTTGAAATTATTCATTTGAACGTGCGTAGACTTAAGTTTCGATGGCATTGTACAAACCTTAGTGGTTTTTTTGTGCTGTTATTTTTATTAAGCCAATGTAATAACTGTGAATTTGATAAATAAATAAAAAAAAATAGAAAATTACCGAATGGTTTATAATAATATTTTTAATAGCATAAAACATAGTTATATGATCTTACATCGTTATAATGAAGAGCAAAGTAATCTATAAGTGAGTATATAACTCATAGTTAACCTGCATGCATACATATTTGCATTCGGAAAAGATCTATGCTATTTCTCTTTAGTGAAGTCCACATTATTCCTAGTTGCGAAAGCATCTAACATTGAATTATATTTAAAATCTAGATTTGATTAATTTAATATTATAAGATATGCGCTTTTATCAACTGATTATTTATTCCAACAACTTTATGTCCGGAAACGATGAAACTTAATTACACCTGCATATATACCTATATTATATTACCAGCTGTATGTAACATGACTCACTTCCTAAGTTGACAAATCAATTTATATCCTGTTCTAATGATGCTCGATTAATGTATCTGCGAAGGACTTATGAAGGTGACGAATGATCTAGTGTGGTATTATGAAGTGAGCGGTTGGTTTTACATGCCGATTGGCGTTGATTGCCAAGGCGCCGGTTTAGGTGTCTCAGACGGCGCAATTAGGAAGTGGGCTTCCGCCGCCCACCGGTCGCCGCTGGACCACGGCGCCACCAAACCTGATTGCCTGCAATCCTTGCTAATTAATTACGTGTATCCTACCACATTGAAACTTCTTATCAAAAACACCATTCTGCCTTAATCTTTCTTAATAGAAAGGTCTAAAATAGGATCATATCATAGTACGTTAATACTTACGATTAGTGAAATATAAATGTATTATAGAGGTTTACTCATATAGAGAGGTATATTTTTTATTTTATGCGATCATTATCAATAGTATTTCAATACTCGTGTTCATACGAGCCACTATATTGCCCAGTTACATATGCATAACCTATCCATTGTAATCTACAAAGAATGATATTGGTTCGAAATCCGTACATCATGTGTTTAGTATACACAGACCCTTACACACTTGGCAGTATGTGATGTGTATATGTGCACGAGTACACAGAGCTATTTGTGTAACTTTATAAATTTTGTTAAATGTTTTAACATTATTATATATACACATCAAAAAAGTCTAAGCAACATGTACTTATTTAAATTTTAGGATGGTGGATGAGCCGCTGTATGGATGAACTTCCTGAATGCACCTGAGCCTTTCTATTTCCAGGCCGACGGTACACTCGCACCCTTCTTGTATCAGGCCTAAACCCGAATCGCGACTTATCGGAAAACATAATTTTATCCCATTGTTCCTGGGTCAATGTTCTGCGTTCTCTACACCATTCATTTCGACGAGCGCGATTCCCGTGACGTATTGGTGGGCACCTAATTGGGCTTCGAGCTCGTAGGTCGTACTCATGCAGTCGATTTCGCACAGTTTGGGGACTTACATCAACACCACTTGAATTTTGTAGCCTCAAATTTATCTCTCGAGCGGTTAACATCGGCTGGCGTCTTGCAGTCAGTTGTATGTACCGGTCTTGCCGAGTGGTTGTACTCCTTTTACGGCCTGGATGCTGTTCAGCGGGTTCCCTTGTATTATTGTAGCGCTGCCAAAGACGACAAATAACACTTCTATGAATGCCAAAATGCCGAGATACCTGAGATTGATTACTTCCCGCTTGCAACATCCCTACAGCTCTTTACATTTCATTTGCCATCAAATGACGTCGCTCCATGACGTAAAGAATATCTAACAATTCAGTTTTGTCGCTAACTTTATTTAAATGGTTGGTAAAATTATAAAATCAAGACTAAACGTAGCAATAAAAACGCACTTAAATTCAAACAAATTCCCTTTCATTTAATTTTATGAAAAAAATAAAACATAATCGAATTTTTTTTTACAACCAGCCAGTATGTCATCAATCAATAATAAAAGGTTTACATACCTACGCACTTTGAGTGAGTAAAGACTTAGAAACTAATTAGTATAAATAGTAAATTTGTAATATCATGCATGTTGCTTAGACTTTTTTGATGTGTATATTATTAAATTTAAGTTTTATATTATATTTCCCTTAATTAAACCAGTATAGCTATACTTTAATGAATAATAATAATAATAAAATTTACTTTATGGCACCAGTTAACACGGGCGTTATAAAAGAAGTGAGTACGGCTGAGGTTAGATTGGCTGTAGATAGTATGCAAAATGGCAAGTCTGTAGGACCGGATGAAATACCTGTGGAAGTATGGAAGTTTTTGAAAGCAGATGG